>JAVTVY010049987.1:0-24246 GCA_036873755.1 Hanleya hanleyi | reverse complement strand
GATGACCGCTTGATAAGCACTTCATCCACATCCACCACGGCATCCTCCAATGCAGACCATAGATCAGGGTGAAGGGTAAAATGCACTGTACCTCCATCTAGCCGAGCCAATTGAGCAAAGAAAGGGCCGCGTCGGACGTACACATCGTGACACAAGTGGATGAGGTCGCTGTCCAGTTCAGCAGACAACATCAGTTTGAATTTGGTCCAACCCTCCCGGGACAGACGAATTTAAACCGGGTGGGGTTGTGTAGGGTCCGCATCACAGATGTCTCCCACCTCCTCCATGATATCGACCTTATCCGCATACACGTGCAGGAAACCTCGGGGGTCAAGCTGAAATACGCCAGTACTATATGCTCCGTCATGGTCAGTACGTGAATGGTACCAGATTTCACTGTCTCTCGTATTTATAGGGAGAACCCTGTGAGATCAAAGGATCAGGTGGTCATGTCATTGGGCTGACTGAGTCTAGCCGGGTAATCAATGGCATCGTCGTCGGGTTCATGTAGTTGTTCATGGGGTTCAGCCATTGGCCCCGCGGCTTCATCACGGATTTTTTTCTTCTTCTTCATCGTTCTGGCCCGTCATGTGTGTGTGTGGGTGGCTTCATGAGGTGACACTGTCATTCCAGCCTCTGCGCATTCTATACATATAGTATTTTCTCCATCCGCTTTTTTTTCATTAGGTTCATCTAGTGCGGGTTCGATAGCATGAGCCCATGCCAATTGGTGGGGTGATCGATCGTCGGGTATAAATAACTGGTCCACCAGAGGGCCTATTTTCTCCAAGGCTGACCACAGAGAGGGAGTTAGGAGGAACCTTCGAGCCGGCTCTTGGTAGCGTCCCACCCGTGGGTAGAGCGCAGTATGGTATACGTAGTTGGCCTTGTCCAGGTGGATCAGGTGTCCGTCTAACTCCCCGCTCAACACCCGTTTAAACTTAGTCCACCCATCACGCTGTAGTGTCACCGTATTCGATAAAGTCTCAGGGGCCGCCCTCCAATCCCCGCCACTATCTTCCACCAGAGTCACATAATCTTCATAAACGTATAATCCCACCTGGTAAGGTGTAAGGGGGAGGATGGCTCGTAGGACGGATGACATGCTTGGTCCAAACGTCGAACGGTGAATGACACACACTCTGTCTGACCCTGGTATTTATAGTGTCAATACCACAGCGCCAGGGTGAATAGGGCACAGACTAGTATGAGGCCAACCAGCCGGTGCTGGTTGCGGCGTGAGCGCTCGTGGTCCATAGCCCGAGCATCAAGGATGGCTGTCATAGTCCAGTAGTGGTGAGTGATGGCACGCCTTTCCATCGAGTGCACTCTGTGGAGGACCGCTTCTGTGAACTCGTTCAGGATCTGGCGTCGTCCCTCGTTGTCGTCGCCATCTGCAAACATGGACCGGACCACTGCTCGGTAACCCGTGAATGAATTCACCACGGTGGCATACTGTAAAATGCGAGTCGCATGGGGCTTGATCTCCGCCATGGCTCTGTAGAAATGCAGGTGTGGGATCCAGAGGGACATGTTTTATAGACCAGATGTAGCTCTACGGGTATAGTCCGTGATACGTACTATTCTGATGGGTTAGTCCAAAAAAGGGAGCAACAACAACAACACAGATTACAGATCAATCCTTTTATTATGCGTGAACAACATAGAAATGCATGTACTGACCTGTCTGTGGGAGGTTTCCCACAATTGCGTTCACCTTCGCGTCTTTTCGTGTACGTCCGTGTCTTTTCGTTAAAGTCCGTGTATCTTCGGTAAAGTCCGTAGGCATTGGGCAAGGAAGCTTTTTCCTGAGACCGAATCACCGCCAGACATGACTGCATCACCGCGGATGAATACATTCTTGCACTCACTCACACCACAGGTCGAGTGAGGTATCAAATTGAAGCATAGGTCAAGGAGCATTTAATGGACTGGGTGTGGAGTTGACATATCGATAAAAAATGGATATGACCTTGAACTGATCACGTGACCTCCCCGTGAGGGAAAAACCCCAGAACCAAGTCAGTACATGCATCCCATAGTCCCAGGTCACGCCCGATTCACGCAGACCGGAAGTGACGTCATACACCTGCGCACAACCGGGATGGAAAAAACCCAGAACCAAGTCAGGACATGCATTCCACACAGGCAGAATGCAGGCAGGCAGACAGGAAGGCAGGCAGGTAGGAGGGCTGGCGGGCTGGCTGGCTGATCAAGTCAGGTCAGGTAAGTCAGATTGAATACACCCTTTCCCTAAAAATCAACTCCTTTTATACATTTTACTACTCGCGGCCATCTTGTACCCACCTCCCACATGGCGGCCATACACACCTCCCACATGGCGGCCATCTTGTACCCACCTCCCACATGGCGGCCATCTTGTACCCACCTCCCACATGGCGGCCATCTTGTACCCACCTCCCACATGGCGGCCATCTTGTACCCACCTCCCACATGGCGGCCATCTTGTACCCACCTCCCACATGGCGGCCATACGCATGCGCACACCGCCCCATTTTACACACTTATGACGTCACACCAGGTTCTGCGCATGCGCAGTGAGGCGCTATTCCCTCAATTTACGCTTTGTATACTACTCACACAGGAATGGAGTACGATTGTTGAGCGTACGGACCCGAACGAACAGACTCATTTTTGGCGATAAATTCAGGAAAAAGGGCCGAAAAGAAATGCAGGAACAATCCGCTGTCCAGGTCATAGGAGATCTACAAGAGCATTTAGTTCAGAAACACTCTGGACGCCAAAGCAAACGCCGCCACAAAGTCCGTCTTATAAGATACAGCTTCATATAGACACGGACTCTTAAGGGTTCAAAAGGTGGAATGATCAGAGCACACAGAACCACACGATATCTTATTTCGGTAATCTTTGGCGAGTACACACAACTGTAATGCGAGTCTTTCATCAAGTCCCGTATCTATATGGTCCTACACAGGTATGAACGACTTTGCACCAGTCTCTCATATCTATATGGGTCGACTTATGTGTGAATAGCAAACATTTATAACAATGTTCCTATTTGCTACCAAATCAAACCTGCTTAATTCTATGCAGCGTGAATAAGCGCAAAGATATTATCGTTGAGGTTAATGTCAGTACCAAATGTAAGCCGTAACACCCTAGCCAGAGCAGAAAGATAGCCTCCCATGGTGCTAATAGAGACTCCATATCCTGGTGAAGGTGAAGGAGGAAGTCAATTACGAGGAAAAAAGTCGGGAACGATATCACGTCCTCGGCACCAGGACCAATAAATCCGCTGAAGAGACCGAACCCAAAAGAGATGTAGTGCGTAAGGTCCTACATATAATAATCAACCCTAAGGATGAGGACAGAACCATAATGTCAAAGTCTAACCAAAGGTGTAATGGTCTAAACAGGAATAAAGTACTTGATGGAAAAAAACAGTTTCCCGACTGTCTCCAAGTACCCCACGAAGACATTGTGTTGTTTAAGCACCATCCTAAGGTAAATGGATCCCAACATAATGTTTGAGTGATAAAGTCAACATGGTTCTACAACACTGTGCTGAATTCAATTCAAAGGTGACTAGTCCGTCATTTACAATCCCGCCGTCGTCCCCAGAGAAGATCCATAATCCCAAGACCTATTCCATATAACAGTATTTGACAAATACTATTGATCCCAATACAATCTTGATGTTCTGAACTCAAGCCTGGAAATCAACAAGGTCTGAACCAAACTCTCTCTGTAGAATAACAACGAACCTGAGTAAATCACAATGTGAGAAACCCGAGCAGAATTGAAACAAGTGGTAGGTTGACGCCAAACGAACGGACTTTCACTCCCACCGTGGCGTTATGGCGTACCGGAAATGTCTAACCGATGTTAGAGAATGACGCACAGATGTATGAGAGACACATGACGGTGTAGTGAAAATGTCAAGATGCAACAGGAAAGCGTAATGTGAAACGTTGTCTGATTTCCTCATTCACAACCACTTAATGAATATACATCCTCATAATGGAGCAGGATACAAACTTGTAACAGTACACGACGTAACAGAGGGGCGTTGCAAACAGTAACCCCGTAGTCGATTGTAATAATTTTCCTTCTCTTAAAACGCAGTAGAGATGAACACATTAACTGCCTGTAGCGTTAATCACCCAATGTAAGCTCAAAGAGGTAAATGGGATCTTGGATCTTTGTGTCAGTGAATATGAAAATGTGTCAGTGAAGATGGTTACATTATGATCTCTCTCGATGTAATTTGTCTCCTGTACATGAAATACAGTACTGGAGATTTATATGGAGAGAATATTAAACATTTACAAAAATGTTACTATTAATAACCAAATAGTCACACAACCAACATTCAGAACAAAGAATTTTTCCAGGTAACCAAGAAAGATCCAAAAGAATTTAAAAATTCCCGAAGAGAGGAAATACATTTAAAGTCTCTCGCCGGCAGGAAAATGAGGTTATTCAAAATTTAGAATTTGAAATGACCTAGCATGAACAATTTGTCGAGAAGAGCAGTAAAAACATTACAAACAGCAGTTAGATGCTCCAGTAGACTGAACCAGTAATACATACCTGGTAGAAGAAACCATAGACGACTTCACGACTTACGAGTCATTAGGCTTGATCCTTGCCGGCCAATACTTTCCCACTCATGCTCGTAACTTTAAATTTTCACATAGGGAAGAAATTAAAATTAGTGCATAACTCCATCTGAATTATAAGCATCAAACAGTATACAGATGGAACCAACTTGGTGTGAAACAAAAAGACAAATCACAATGTAATAATCCGACAATTGTGTTTCAAGAATATCAGAGTTTCACAATAAACGAGGTTGAGTGGAAGAATGAGTTTACTCAAGAATAGATTTACTCATGTAATCATCAGACAATTGTGTTTCAAGGATATCACCCTTTCATAATAAACAAGGGTGAAATTGATGAATAGATTTACTCATGTAATCATCAGACAATTGTGTTTCAAGGATATCACACTTTCATAATAAACAAGGGTGAAATGGATGAATAGATTTACTCATGTAATCATCAGACAATTTTGTTTCAAGGATATCACACTTTCATAATAAACAAGTGTGAATGGATGAATAGATTTACTCATGAAATCATCAGACAATTGTGTTTCAAGGATATCACACTTTCATAATAAACAAGGGTGATTGGATGAATAGATTTAGTCATGTAATCATCAGACAATTGTGTTTCAAGGATATCACACTTTCGTAATAAACAAGTGTGAATGGATGAATAGATTTACTCATGTAATCATCAGACAGTTGTGTTTCAAGGATATCACACTTTCACTCACGTAAACCCACACGTGATCTCATTGTTGTTCGTCATACCCTTAATTCCATAAAGAGATTAGAAAAGAAGCTCATTAAGATGCGACTCAGGGTCGAAATAGAAAGGGGTTGACATGTGGTTACGTAACACAAACGCAACAATCATGCTTCATCTTTATGTCAGTTTGAAAGACATAAAACCTCCGTAAGGTCTCTCTTGAACATAGGATATCAAAATCAACGTAATAATACTTGATAACAAGAGATTACATTTTGGTAGGCCCAAGGTACTGAATGTATGAAAAATGATCCTACCAAAAATGTGAGACCGAACAGAAGCAACAACAACATGAAAAATTTACGGCTGCAAATGAATTATCAAAACTCTTCGGAGGGAAGAATTATGAAAAACCCCCGCCGAAGAGGATACCAATTACAGCCCTACTTGAGATCAACACAAACTCAAAGCATAAATTCATGAATCAACGAAACCAAACCTATTCGTTTATTGTAGAGATCACAATCGGCCTTCAAAGCCCCGCACTGAAAGGCAGACTCCCAGGGAAACAACTCCTATCGTGACGCATTGCGACAGAGAATTAGGCCTAAACAGCTGGAATAATATGTTGATTTTGATTGTTTATTGGTATTCCTCCAGTTAAATTTGTATACGGCCTCGAAGAGGTGTTTTATACAATAAGATGAATCTAAATCTGTCACAGATTTAAGTAAAAATTAACGAGGACGCCCCACAACAAAATCACAGCGGGTACTTGTAGTACGAAAGGAGACGCGATATTGAATAAACATGGACTCCATCCCGCAGGGCTGAGTTATCAGATAAGCCTAAGATTTATATTGACTTTTAGAAAATATTGTCGGGCAATAATTTCAAGATATAAATTTTGAAAAACTCCGACAGAGCCAATAAACTTAGCGACGTACGAGTCCAATAAACACATGTCAGATGGGGAAAAAACAAACCATGTGAAGTCTAAAGATTTGCCCAAACATTTTGAAGACAGACCACGTGGTGACCTATATAAGATACTAGAAATTCCCCGGTGGACGAAAGCTACGACAACATGTGAAAAACAGAATGCGGGGTCTCACACCCAGGATAAAACCCAATCGTCTAAAAATGAGTAACAAGACGTTTACGATATAGAGTCGCTGATTCCTGGATAGACGGAAACGCAAATTTTTGACACTCAAAGGTAGGTCCAAACGACCGACCCTAAAACGAGATAACATGGATTTAGAACTGCGTTTAACCCGCAAAAGAGAAATCAACATGAGGTTCATTTCGTTCAGTGGAAAAACCACTGCAATCTTTTGTCCGACGAGAACAAAAGACTGCTCAGGCAAGGAAAATCTTTGTTGAATTAGACAAAGAAAAACCGGTTTGGCTGTGTCAATTCATGCTAACACAGCCAGACCTGTACATGCTCAAGGCTGAGAAAAGTCGTTCCCGCTATGGAATATTTACAAAGGCGGGCAAGATCTGCTTTCTAAGGGCAACATTTAAAGCATTCATGACATTTAACAAGAGCAAATTCCAACAAGCGTCTGTCGATTTCCGAAAGGGTCGGATCGTCAGAGGCCAGTAAAAGGTAAAAAACCCGTCCAGCCTGGATATATAATTTCCCCACGCTAACGGGCTCATAATACCTAACACAACTCTTTACAAGAAAAACAAACCGTGTGAGAGTCCAAACTGGACCAACAATCCCACACGAATTACATGCATTAGATATCGGAAACTCAGACAAAACTAATGAAAGAATTTCCGACAATAATGAAAAAATTTCCGACAAGAAAATAACACAATTTCAAAACCGATAAGGATACGCGGGTCGTTACAACAACAACCCAGGTTGTATAAACACTTCCTTCTTGTGTACTGGTCGAGGTACAACAGAGAATAGAGGACGAGAATTGATTGATTGATTGAAATTGTAGTTTAAGGGCCGCTTCCCATTCGGATTTCGCGGCCCATCAACTCAATGTTTTATTTGACTTTCGCGGTACATTACTTTGTTTATTGAATATCTTTTCCAGCGCTAAGTTAATAAATAAATAAATAAATAAATAGGTAAATAATAAATAACAATGAGAGATTAGTAGGAGATATAAATAGAGGTAAATAAGAATCGCTATATGTACAAGTTCGTAAGTCTCTTTCTGTTTTTTTTTTTTTGGTAAGTTTTTCTGGTAATTGTGAGTTCACTGTAATCGCGTGTATGATTCCTTTGTCTTGGTACCCCTTTGTACACACAAAGCCGTCCAGAAAAAACTGGGAGAACCATGGGCGACTTCAGGATTTTTCTGATCGACTTTTCTAGCGGCGCTCATGAGAACGGGTGGGTTCTTCCAGAAATCTGTGCCTGTAACAATTGCTTGGAGTGTGTATTGGGGCACAGGACGGCAGGTCTACGTCCTATATTGCGTGAAGGTCAAAGGAACATATTCTGTGTTAAGGTGTCTGTTCGGTGTCATCTATGGGGTAGCATGTCGGTGTGGTCTAGGATGTGGTGTTCTGTTTCTGGACGTTTCTTGTTGTGCGGCGATGTTGGCATTCTTGTGATTGTCACCCGTCTTCTGTTTTTATTCTTGTCCACCATGGTGCTGTTTTATAATATTTGTCGTCATCGGTGTTCTGTTTTAATGCTGGTCTTCCTCGTCTGTGTTCTTCAGTGTTCTGTGCCTGTATTACAAAGAATAGAAGAGTTTGTAGTTTTTTGTTTTCTGGTGTTATATTTTGCCACCGACTGGCACTATCGTGATCTAAGTCACACAATAACAATAACTAATTAGGTACTAAATATTATAAATAACAATATTATAATTAAGGCCAAATGTGAATGCTTGATATAACCTCCAGTCTTCTGCCCCTGCATGAAAACCGGACGGTTAACATTCGTTAACGAGGGTTGGAGGTAAGGGAACATAATTGTATAAATTAGTATTCATTTTTGTGAGTGACATTATTCGTGTGCGTGGTTGTTTCTTGGATGTGTGCTACTGATTTATGTCCCTGATTGTTGAATTGGTAGCGGCCTTTAGGTTTTAGAGACGAATGTGGTTACCGGCCCACACGGAACATGGTATCTCCGGTGCCCACATTGCCTATATTTTATTCCAAAAGAGAAATTTTGGCCAATATTGTCGCAGGGATGTTGATTGGTCTTGGCCTCCGGTTTTTGAGACTAATGTGGCAACCGGCCCACACGGAACATGGTATCTCCGGTGCCCACATTGCCTATATTTTATTCCAAAAGATAAATTTAGGCCAATGCTGACATAGTTAGTGATGCGCATGCACGGGGGTAGTGTTAGATACTGGAATAATAGCCAGCAGTTTTGATAAAATTTATTAAGGACTTGAATACCTGTTTTCTAATGGGGGGCTTAGGGTTTAATATCGCTGGTAATGTTAATGGAGTGTTCAGTTTTTTTAATTCGTTTCTAAGTGCCTCGCGTTGTGGGTAGTGTTTTGGGCATTCAAGCAGGACATGTTCTATTGTTTCTTCTACATTGTTGCATGCGGTACAGAGTGGTGAGGTGTTTTTCAGAAGCATGGACAGATGTGATTTAAGTCCGGTTTTGCCTAGTCTTAATCTTGTGATGATGCGGTCGTCACGTTTGCTGTCTAGCTGGAATCCACAACTCTGTCTTTTCCCCTTATCTAGAATACTATGTAGCCATCTACCTCGGTTTTCTTCGTTCCATTCTTTTTCCCATTTACTATCTATTCTGGTTCTAATGATGGAATTCAGTTCTTTGGTTCCTAGTCCTATATGCACGTCAGGTGCAGTTTTGGTGAGACTGTCTTTGGCTGTCCTATCGGCGGCTTCGTTTCCCCTAATGTCCACGTGGGCGGGAATCCAAGCTAAGATGGCGTCAATGTCATTGTCTCTTATTTGTGTACATAGAATTTCTATTTCGTGTATGAGGTCAGGTCTGCTGTCGGATTTGGAGTTCTCTATAGATACCAGCCCGCTTAAGGAATCACTAAGAATAACGGTGGAAACCGGTCGGTTCTGGAGAACCCATTCGAGGGCCTTGATTATGGCGACTAATTCAGTGGTGTATACAGACATATTGTCTGGTAGTTTGAAACCTTCGTGAATGTCAAGTTCTGGAATAACGGATGCAGAACCTGTATTGTGACTTGTGTTTTTGGAGCCGTCTGTATATATTTTCAAGCGATTTTTCCAATGTGTGTCAATATATTCGAGGGCAGTGACCCTTATATGCTCTGGGTTGTCCTGTTTGGTTATGTGGCTATGTATATTCGTGTCCACGTGTGGTGTGATTAGTTGCCATGGTGGTCTATTGACCTTGTCAGTGTCAGAGATACGAGAGATTGGAATGTCGTGTTCTTCGAATAATCGTTCTATCGTGTAACCGAGTGGTGCAGAGTCTTTTTCCCATTTTGTTTTTAGGAATTCGTATTCGGTTTTTGGGCCAAAAATTTTGTGGCATGGGTGGCTTTCGCCCTTGGCTATTGTTTTCCCTGCATATTTCATTGACAGCTCTTCTCGTCTTAAATGTAAGGGTTTTTCATTAGTTTCTATTTGTAGACTACATAAAGGAGTTCCTTTGAACGCCCCGGTGGCTATTTTTAAGGCCGAATACTGAATGCTGTCTATTCTTTTCAAATGGGTCTTGCATGCTGATTGATACGCGATTGAACCATAGTCTATTTTGGATCTGATGAGTGTTTGATATAATTTGATTAAGCTTAGTTTATTGGCCCCCCAGTTGGTACCCGATACGCACCTCATAAGGTTCAGGTCTTTGTTACACCGAATAATTAATTGGTCAATGTGGTCTTTCCAAGTGAGTTTTCGGTCGAATATCATACCTAGGTATTTGACACTATTCTTAAACTCGATTTTCTGTCCTCCTTGTGATAGCGTGATGTCTGTGTTCTGTTTATTTGAGAATAGCACACCGGTAGTTTTGACAGCTGAAAATTTGAATCCCCATTTATCGGCCCAATCGCTGACTGTATTCAGTAATGACGAGAATGGTTTGTGCAGACACCTTTATAGTAATGCACTGGAGTGAATGGGAGGCTCTCCTAGGGGCGGACAACTCTCCGCCTAGGGGAGCTAACTTTTAGTTTTAACTTCCGTTTTCTACGTTGTATCATCTTCCTGACGGAGATTAATGGCATAGAATTGAAACAGGTTTATTTGTGACATAAAATGTAAAACTAACATCACACATAGCATCTTTCAACTGTTCGACTTTCTTTTTTTACCCATCGGGCTGCAGAGTCGTGTAATCAGCATGTATGTCTGGTTGTACGGTCTGTCAATTTCTTGTCCTGTCCATATCTCGATACTATTTAAAGTGATCGTAAACTCTCAAGTAAAGTTTCCATCAAATGAAAGACCATTGGAAACTGTGTGGAAAAATATTTATTGTAATTTTTTACGATTTTATTACACAGAGTAAACTGCAAATAAAGCATGGTATTCTATGGTGGTCTGTTGCAATCATATTTAGGTCCAATGACGTCACACTGCTTTAATACATATATTTCAAACTTTGTATGCACTTTTCAATGCTGGATTCAAGCTTATGGTGTGTATACTTTGCGTTTCAACACACTCACTGTTCCAATGTGCATGTTTCACCAAAATGTGGGAAATTATATGCAATATTCAAATTGACTTGACGCTTATGAGTTACCATCTCCCAGATTTTGGTGAAACATACACATTGGAACAGTGAGTCTGTGTTGAAACTCGAAGTATACACACCTTAAGCTTGAATCAAGCATTGGAAAGTGCATACAAAGTTTGAAATATATGTATTAAGGCAGTGTGACGTCACTGGACCTAAATATGATTGCAACAGACCACCATAGAATAAATTGCTTTATTTACAGTTTACTCTGTGTAATAAAATCGTAAAAAAATTACAATAAATATTTTTCCACACAGTTTCCAATGGTGTTTCATTTGCTGGAAACTTTACTTGAGAGTTTACGATCACTTTAATGAAGTTAAGTACCATGTCGATGTGCACTGCCAGGTTGGTTTTTTTTTTACGTTTCGATGATTTCCAACAGCGTCATGGGCCTTGATCGAGGCAGTCAATTTCTTGTCCGGACCATAACTTGGTCACTATTTAATAGACAACTTCGAAACGGACATGGAAGATGCTTAGTACCTTGCACTATCTCGTTTGGCCTTTCGATGATTTTCCACAGAGTCATGGCTCTTTATCCAGTCTGTCAAGAATTTCATGTCACGTCTGTATACCCATTACTATTTGATGAGCTTATGTGGAGCATGCTTACTATCTTTCATATGTGCATGGAGCATGCTTACTATCTTTCAGATGTGCATGGTTCAGTTCTTTACCTCAGCGTAATCACTTGTGCCACCTTATTGCACTTTACCTAGGTTTGACAACATGTATTGCATTCTGGTAGGGTTTCTAACTTTGAAACTTTCTTTATGCTTAGTGCCTTGTGAATGTGCACTAACTGTCCAACATCAGTCATTTTTTTTTTCTCAACCTTTACATAAACTTGCATGGGTCATAGGCCTATATTGAAATGTTTGGAACACAGTATTTGGTACAGCTAGTACATTGGCGACATAATCGAATAATCCAAAGTTGTATCACAGTAAGACAGGGCTGCAGGTCACAGTCATTTATGCGAGCGACAGCTCAGTTGCACATGCATTTTAGTCCATTAATAGAATAGCGAGTAAAAATCTGCAAGTGGAAATGTTTGCTCAGCAGAAAAACAAATCCCAACAAGTTTTCATAGTGGAGATAATTTATTACTATAGGCAAACTAAAGCGAACCATACATGAAACAAATTGATCAACAGCCTGAAAAAGAATATCTGACAGTTTGGTGAAAACTGGTCGCAGTACAATTCCATTGCACATCAGGCCTTGCTTTTCAAAGGTATCCGGGCATGCGATACTCGTAAAGATACCCATAAATCAGATGTACAAGTATCCATTTGGATACCTGTTAAAATACTTGGAGAAAAAATAATTTTCTCTGTATCCCCCAATTGCATGAATAATGCAACCTGCTATACTAGAAGACAAACTAACCATAGTATCAAATAAGTTATGGTTATAAATCACTCATTGTTCCAAATTATTTCTTAATTCGGATACCCACGTAGATAGTTCACGAGAATCGGATCCAAATGGATACTCCTGAAAAAGGATGAAAGCAAGGCCTGATAATGACAAGTGTACATGTACATTTCAATATCTGCTCTCTTTTCTGTTCTTTCATGTTGAGGTGCAACTATGGTAATCCTAAAACATATCACATGTATTATCAAATTGTCTCCATCAGATGCGAATTTCTTAATTCTGACCGCCTTGTCCAAATGGGAGTTTCCGAAATTTCCAGAAGAGAACTTGAGTGTTCATTTGGGACAGGTTTTATGAAAGGATACAAATAATAGCTTTCAAATAATTCGAATTGATGAACTCATGTCCTATTAAAGTACAGTAAGTGGGGCACACATACCCACCCAAATTTCATCAACTGAACTCAAAATGAATGTGATAACTGCAGTGGTCACATTATTTATTTCGAGAAATTATTAAGCTGAACTCGACAAGCATGTTAAATTGCACTCCTTTCTGCTAGCTCTCCACTTACGATGCTATACTTGCTATTTTGTATTCAACCAGTTCCCAGCTTCTACCCCTGTGGGACTGCCACATCACAGATTTAAAACTCACAGAGAAAACATCCTGCAGTTGTATTTGATCTAGGTTTCTGCACATATGAAACTTGCCAAGTCGAAGAATAGAAAAATGCAAATATGGCATCTTGAGTTGGAAACCAACAGAACCTCCTTGTATGGAAATGTATGGAAATGATCCTATAGGTATGTTGTCATTCATTACAGAGGGAATTGCCATGCTATTTTCAGTTCATGTTTTATGGGGGGTGTTCAGTTTTAAACGGTTCTGCACTGGCAATTTCATTTACATGTAGGATTAGAAGGAATTAAGTCCGGAGTTTGATAAACATTTCTATAAGAAAGATTTGAAAAGCGACAAATTAAATATTCTATATTATATTGATAGTCCTATCACAAAGTCAAATCACAACAGGACTATGGGTTTAACAACCTGCACCAAAGTATGTCAACATCTTTCGTCAATAGAATTTCCAGCACGGATGTTTAAAATAGCAAACAAAATATATATACGGTAGTGTAGGAATCTAATAATGAAGTAACACACTGTCAAGCTGGTGAACTAGTCATCACATCACTGTCAAGTTAGATTTTACACAATTGATTAAATACTACCACCTCCAAGCTTATCGACTGAAATATTGGAAATCCGAGAACTACTGAAGTTTAAGTTTGAACACTGTTCCACTGATGTCGAGAATCAATATCAGATTGATAACGGGATAGAAGGGGAGTAACTCAAGCTGTGCCTCCCAAGTCTGAGCTGATCATGGCCACTCCACGTTCATAGAAGCTGTGGTCTTTTCCTGAGCCGACACCCTCAGTGACGAAGTCCAGAGTGAACAGCTGCTGTGCTCGGGTGGAATTCAGATACACTGGCAGAGTTACCTTCCCTTGCTTGGGGTTCTTTCCACTTTCAACCCTGCAATAAGTAAATCTGTATAGTAGGTATTCTCTTGGACAAATCTCACTCCAACAAGAGAGATTAGAACAAAAGTTTGGCACTTCTATCAGACCCCATGCAGACAAGCAACAGGGGAAGGTTTTTAAATCTCATGTAACAGATGTAGCAGTACAATCTTCGGTACTAAAACTTATTAGAGTGACATGTCTGAAACCTGATGTCAACAAAATATTTGAGAAGCATAGCACATTTCATATTTGTGAGATCTTCTAGCATTTACCCATGTAATGACCTTCCCTCAGTTGCACAGCCCTCCGTGTCACTGGTTTATGGCATCCCATTTAACATAAAAGCTTGCAGATACAGCAATCCCTCTGATAATTCAATCCCCTATCAAAATTCAATTACCCCCTAAATTCGGGGAAAAAATCAATCAGCTTTTCTAATACATATGATCATCCTTTAAAATCATTGAAATAAGGAAGAAATAATAAATTATATGCATGATTTTGAACCATTTTATCAACTTGCTGTTGTAATAAATTTGATCACCCCCTGATTTTATAGCAGAAAATTTCACTTCCTATGATTGAATTATTAGAGGGATTGCCGTAGATTCCGTTAGTTGCTGAGGTGTTAGTTGCTGAGGTGTTAGTTGCTGAGGTGTTATGAAGGAAATCGATATTTAACATTCTGTATCAACTGGTATGATGAACTTGTTGCATGGTAACGTATATTAACTTATTGCTAAGATTATTGATATTTCTGAATATTTAGGCAATCAAAAAATATCTCTTTGCATGGTACTCTTTATATTTTGAATTCAACTGAGAGAGAAGGAATTAGAAACACAGGAAGGAAGCAATCAGAGATTGCTCAATTGTATGCCCCCCCTTCCGCTTTAATCCGACACTGCCCCGCCATTGTTCTGCTGTTTATTGGTTGGTGGAGGCCTAATTTGGATAATTATAAAAATTCTGTTTCTGTCACTTTTTTTGCCATGCCTCACATAATACATATTCCAAGTATCAGCCAACAAGTGATAATACGATATTTGTCCATACAATATTAACAGAGATCCAGCCCTACAAGTCTCAAAGATTTGAAGAAAAAAGGGCCATAACTGTTGAAAATATACGCGAAATGTGGAGAAACTTCACGCTGCACAACTACAGGGCACTGACCACATATCCTGCAAATTTCATAATTGTCCATACAATATTAACCGAGATCCAGCCCAGACAAGTCCCAATTCACACAAATTTGAACAAAAAAGGGCCATAACTCTTGAAAATATATGCGAAACGCGGAGAAACTTCACACTGCACAACTACAGGGCACTGACAACATATCCTGCAAATTTCATAATTGTCCATACAATATTAACCGAGATCCAGCCCGGACAAGTCCCAATTCACGAAGAATTCAGGAACAAAGGGCCATAACTCTTGAAAATATAAGCGAAACGTGAAGAAGCTTTACGCTGCACAACTGTGGGGCACTGACCACATATCATGCAAATTTCATACTTGTCCATACAATATTAACCAAGATCCAGCCCGGACAAGTCCCATTCACAGAGATTTCAGAAAAAGGGCCATAATTCGGACGGACAGACGGACAGACAGACAGACGGACAGACGGACGGACGGACAAAGCGATCGCTATATGCCCCCCCTCTAGTTAGAGGGGGGGCATAATGACTACATACTTGATCCATTTCAGCATGGTGGTAGGAAGATGAGTGGAGATTGTGGTGGCCAGCTGAAGTTTGTTGTTCTTGCAGATTGCTCCTTGAAGTCTCAGACCTGTAAACAAAACAACAAAATTCATGTCATCTATACCAATCGATCAACTGCTCAAACACTCAATACCACTATAATGATGAAAGCTGATGCCAGTTAGGCTGAATAAAATTGAAAATTGAAAATTGACACTTTTTAAAATAAACTATAAGGGACTTTATTTTTTATCTTTTTAGTGTTTTTTTTCTTTCGCAAAGACCAAATATCTCCATCTTTTCTGGCAAACTTATGCCGTAGTTCAATACAATTTGCATGAAACCAAATGTGATACAATTACTGGAGCAAATGTAGACTTTTCTGGTTATTTTAAAGGCCTCTCAAATTTTACCAGCACAGATACGAAATGTTAATTGTTGTGTTTTGTAGGACACATTCGTGCAAGCATACCAGCAGATATCTAATAGATATTGGAAACTCGTTGATTATTTTAAAATCTGGCCTAACTACAAATGTGGAAGAACTGACCGTTATTTATATAATATAAGAGATATTGTTGCGAGTCGAATGTGTGTGCGAGAGGAGGAGGGAGTTCTACTGACCTGTAATGGTAAAGCTGCAGTGATCGGCCACTTTCTGGCCATCACTAATTATCACCTGATAATGGAAATGTAGAGTATGTATTAGTGTTTTACTCTCTGTATAGTATGCAAGTAATGAATACCCATCATTAACAGTGAGATACCAACTGTCAGATGTAGCCTCTGATTGCACTGGGGTTGAAATCGCAGTGCGCAGCTTTTGCGCACATGGCCTCGGTCAATCAGCATCGTCCGTTTGTAAATGGAGAGGAGTGAGCTAAACAAGACGCGTGTTCTTGTGTAATAATTCAGCATAAAACTTGTTAATTCTTTTACAAGGTATACTGGATGCATTTCCCAACTCTCCCGTGTGCAGACACAGACACATGCTCCCTGTGTCGATCAAAATCAATAGAGACTGAATGTGCGTACGCGACACGTTTTTCTGCACAGTGCAGTCAGAGGGTTTTACATCGACAGTTTAGGAGGTTACAATCTCTGAGAATAGGGGAATGCAGTGAGGTTGCTCTGTGCATTTCAGAATACACTTTAGGTTTTATTACTCAAATTTTCAATGAAAAACATGTACTTACATCAAGGTAGAGTTCCTCCAGGGACCAGCTGTTAGACTGGGCCACATACTGTCTGGTGGCTGTGATATACGCCTCCGGGATGAACAGTCCTCCCAGCCAAACATTGATATTCTGGGTGAATAAACACTATACTGTAAACATATGCACTGAATATATAATTATGTACTCACAATGCAATTTTAATTTTAACCACCAAATAAATGTCTTCAGTCACTGAAAGAGCAAAATTATTTGACACAGGTATTCTGCCATGCATTCAGAAGTCAAAGGAAACTACAGCACAGACAGGGACAAGTCTGAAAACGACTGACGGCAGACCCCCTTTAACATGATGGAGGTCCCCAGACATTTCAGGAACTCAATGTTAGAACTTATCTCCCTAGTATAATCCGTGGCGTGTCCTACTCCTCCTCCACTTTACTCACTGTCCTACTCCTCCTCCTCCACTTTACTCACTGCACAGCGGGTCGCATATGTGTAGCGCGGGATAGGCTGGGGCGAGAGACCTGGGGTTTTCGCTACCTGAGATTCCATGGGCCAGGCTTTCACCCTACAGTAGAATGGGTTGACTGCGCATGCGCGATGAGTAGTAGTATAGAAAGGGCACGCGATCTCCCTATAGGTGTGGCGCGGGATAGGGTGAGCCGAGAGACCTGTGGTTTTCGCTACCTGAGATTCCATGGGCCAGGCTTGCACCCTACAGTAAAATGGGTCGACTGCGCATGCGCGATGACTAGTGCGCGATGAGTAGTATAGAAAGGGCACACGATCTCTCTATCCCTATAAACTAACCCATGGGGGTGAATGAGGCATGGGGTGAAATCCGTGGCGTACGAGGGTCGGCTCATGTGGGTTACACTTCTTAAGGGTCGGCTCATGTGGGTTTCACTTCTTAACCCTTTCGTACTTATACCGCCCAAAACCGGCCGGCACCGTATATACCCATAACGGCCGAAACCGGCTGCAATTGACCACCACGTAAAAAAATCGCCGCACAGTAAAATGTTCGTCAAGTGAGGGTCGTCGGTAGTCCACATCGTTGGACAAGGAAATAGTCGACAATACACCTTCAAATTTTATTGTAAATCATGCAATAAACGTATAACAAGTTTATTTTATTGAAGACGTACCTTCCTTGTGGTGAAAATTGAGAAAATCGGCGAAGAATTTGCCGTTTTTTGACCATTTTCAACGCTATCAAAATCCCATTTCCCGCGGTAGAATGTTAGAGATATTGGTCTCATATTAAAGGTCATTTCCGGCTCTTTCGATCTATGATGAGTGATTTGATTGGATAGGATTGAATAACGAAGGATTTGATTGGATAGAGATTTCATCATTCTGCGATACCGTAACCAAATTGACCTCGACCGGGCTCCTTTAGTATCGCGAAGCCGATTAGTTGAGAATGAAGTCATCGTGTGAGACAATGGCAGCGATTGGCTGGATGTGTGGATGTGTGTTGGTGTTCAGTGCGTCGGAAAGAAAATGGCGCAGTTGGAAAGTTTAGCGAGCCGACTGTTGGGTTTACAATAGAAATAAAGCATTCCTCGGATCTATATGTCGGATTAAAACCCACAGGAATGATGTACTGGTATTGTAGCACGATCGTCCGGTTGAAATGGGCGATCGTGATGAGATTTTTTTATGGAAACTCTCATTTGGCTGGGACATACTAACGCACGGTATGTTGCCGAAATCAATTTTTTTTATTTGTTTATTTATTTTTTCGCCTGGTCTGATTCTATTTTAGACACAAATGGGCAGATATTTTGAAAGACAGATTAATTAAAGTATGGGCTTTCTGAAAATATATATATTTAGCGGGGTTTCAATCAAGCTGCATGCAAATATCTTGCTTCAAAAAAGAGGGTCCATAACAAAATCCCCTCGCATGCATTTATCCGAACATACAAGGCTGACAAATGAGACTATCAGCAAGTAGCAAAGGGTTAATCCGTGGCGTATGAGGGTCGGTTCAGATCCCCTGGGGTGTGGACATGCCCCTGAGGGCAGTGGGTGGGTTCAATGAAACCTCGTACACTTAAAAGGAGAAGTCTCCTTAACATGATATTGCTACAAGGGTTCCACAGAAATAATCAAGTTGATGTGTTATTTGGGATATGTTTACGTTGCGAAGAGTGGCCATAGGTTTCCATCATATTTGTAAACGAAAGTGGACATTCTTGTTCCATGCAATGTAACAGAGGCGACGTCATGGGTAGCATCAAATGTTCTTCGCCACAACGCTACAGTTACTTCCACACAACTCGGACGTCATTCTTCATCAACTGACGTAATTTTACCTCAACTCTTGACGTATCTGATGGCAGCTAGCACTCTATAGTGGGTTAGCGCGAAATAAAAGTGCCCTATCTCGGACATAAAACTGATTATTCCCATAAAACAAGTCAATTCACAAAGAAATTATCAAGGAGGAGATGAAGAGCAGAAAACATGTTCAGGGAAGTTCTTCTTTAAGTACCCAAACAGCAGCCATTCTGAGTATACCAACCTTGAGTTCCTTGACACCTCCAGACTGAGTAGAAGTGACGATAGACTGCAGTTGTTGGACTCTCACACTGAAGTCTGTCACCCACTGGACCACAGTGATCCCACTGGGAATGGTGTACCGACGCCAGCTGACGGGGATGATACCTGAAAAGAAAAATGTTAGTGTGAACATAGGCATAGGAACCGGTGAGGGTGGGGGGAGCAATGGATGTGGAGGTGGGGGGTGTGTATGTTCAGAACTCTCTACATAATTAACTATGGCAACCTGTATGAATAATGATAAAGAAATACAATAAAATGCTTAACATATGACGATGACATAAATATATGTCGATATATTGATCTACAAAATGCTTTTCGCAAATATTCCCATCCTCCTGTGGAATTACATGTACATGTTTTTGTTAATAACAGAGAGAGAAATGGTCGCTGTATCCATCCACAGTATGAAGTGGTCATGATGCCAGGATATAAACATCTGATACGATCAGGACGATGAAGAAGATAGAGGTAAACATAGAATAGTAGATGAATACCTTTGACGAGATCGGACATCATCAGACGATGGTGGTTCGTAGGTTTCTTCTCTCCCATACACACTAACATTATATCGTTAAGATCTTGACGAACGTCTGTCAGTAGTTTGGCTCCGGCATTCACCTCGCGCTCAAAGAATCGGAACAGCGGGTCCTTGATACTCTCAACAGTTCTTTTCATAGAATTCACAGCCTAGTCAAATGTATTAAAGGAACACGGGGAAAATTAGAAAGTCTTTTTAAGTTTCATCATACATTTGAGTAATGTAAGACTTCTGTAAGTTACTGAGGGCTGTTGTAGAAAAAGTAAACATTTATAAACAATGTTTCTATTTATTAACAAATCAAACCTGTTTCAATTCTATGCCTAATTAATCTCCGTCAGGAAGATATACAACGTAGAAAACGGAAGTTAAACTCAAAAGTTAGCTCCCCTTGCGGAGAATAGTCCGCCAGGGGAACTCCCATCCACTCCAGCAGGATTACTATAAAGGGTCTGCACAAACCATTATCGTCCTCTTTTCTCATAATAATAACCGAGACCAGTAGTGTTTGAGGCCGGCATGAGGGGACGGAGGGAGGGACAATCAAATTGAAACAGGTTTGATTTGTTAATAAATAGAAACATTGTTTATAAATGTTTACTTTTTATGTCACAAATAAACCTGTTTCAATTCTATGCCATAGTACCAACATATGGAGGAGGGAATCTCGGCCTTGTGGTAACTCCCATAGCAGACTAGTAATCGCTGGATTGACACAGACATGGATATCAAATCGAGACATTAACTCCACAAATTAACTCTGGCCCTAGTTGCATAGAGTAATTGGAGAAACTGATACAGTTTACTTATCTTCTGATTGTCTCCATCCATGAAGCTGTGCTCGTGGTGTGGTACAGCAATCCAACCAAGATTATTCCTCGTGTGCCTTCGGCCGCTTAGATAGGTCCTCTTGGTAGGCACTGTATGATACTGGGATGCTACTCTCTAACCCAAGCCTTGAACATACAGGGCGATACTTGGTCTGACCATAAGTATTCTGAGGGACACTCCAACTTAGAGGGCCACCAAGACCACACCACTCTCAGTAAAACAAGCACCCTCAGGACAATTCACCATTCTTGGAGAGATGAGAAGAACACGCTGGAATTGTCGTGCAAGTTCGCTGGATCCCGAAGCTCGCCGTCAACCCTCTGTACTTGCATCACTAATGTTGACCCTAGGCCTGGAGCAGGTGTTCTTTTGGGAAGACTGGCCAGGGACCCAGCTGAGAGATCTAGAAGGAAGTCAGTTTCTGAAAGACACAAGCAAAGTGCTGTTAAGGTAAAGTTTTTATTACTCACCATAGTGTCAGGCCTTTATAATGATGCTGCATTCCTGGCTGGCCATCTGACATATTTCTTCCTTCTAGCATGTAATGAATGGGTGAAGATGATACAGCAAGTTGTCTGATTTGCTGCGATGATCCAAAAAGCCGCCCCCCCCCCTTTTTGAATTTTTTTACTTGACCACGAATTGGGCGGCTACCAGAGGCCCAAGTGTGGTCATACTATCTGAGTGAACTGACATATCTCTCAGATAGAAGTTGGTGAACGTGGAGTTCGTCGTCCAGGCACAAGACTGGACAATGTCATGGAGGGACAAGTTCTTCCATAAAGGCCAAGATGAAGCTATGGCCCGGATCTCATGAGAAGAAGCGTTAGACAACAGTGGAGGGGCTTCAATGGCCAGTTGATAAGACCACTTAATGGTTTTACTCAGCCATGCGGCAATGGTATTTTTTGTAATGTCACACTTGGCAGAAGGGCGAAGAGACAGAAACAACAGGCGCCGAGAGCCGCGAACGGAGTCAGTACGAGTAAGATAGTGACGTATGGCTCGAACGGGACATAGCAGAAGATCGTTCTCAAGACCATGTACAAAGTCTGATAACGCAGGAATGGAGTACGAGCGTTGAGCGCACGGACCTGAACGAACAGATTCATTTTTGGCGATAAATTCAGGAATGGGCCGAAAAGAAATGCAGGACCAATCCGCTGTCCAGGTCATGGACGATCTTTCAAGAGCGTGGAGTTCAGACACTCTGGAGGCCAAAGCGAACGCCGCCAAGAAGGCCGTCTTATAAGACACAGCTTTAATAGACGCGGACTCCAAGGGTTCAAAGGGTGGATGAATCAGAGCACACAGAACCACACCGATATCCCACTTCGGTAACAGTTGGCGAGTACGACGCGACTGTAAGGCGAAGGCGCGAATTAGCGCAGATATATTATCATTAAGGCTAATGTCAGTACCCGAAGTAAGCCGTAATACCCTAGCCAAAGCAGATCGATACCCCTCGATGGTGGTGATTTGAAACTTCTTATCCCGGTGGAGGTGAAGGAGGAAGTCCGCTACTAGGGAAACAGAGGCAGTGTTGGGATCGGCATCATGTTGTCGGCACCAGGAGACGAAATAGGCCCATTTCGCCTGATAGAGCTGCGATGTGGAGGATCGGTTGGCTGAAACCATCGTCCGTGCAACCTCTGCTGAAAATCCTTGGAGAGAGAGTGCACTCTGGATAGTCTGCAAACGTGTAGGTTGAGCCACCGCGGGTTGTGATGGAGAATCCCGTGCGGCTGACATAACAGGCTGGGCCAAACTGGGAGACATCGTGGTGGGGCAGTGAGGAGCGGAACCAGGATCGGAAACCACTGTCGACGAGGCCACCACGGAACTACTAGCAGAATGATGCAGTCGTGTTGAGAGATCTTTTGAAGAACCTCCAGAATCAGGGCCATTGGTGGGTAGGCATAAGCTAGGAAGTTGTCCCAGTTGATAGATAGAGCGTCGATGGCGAAGGCTTGAGGGTCCAGAATCGGACTGACGAACAGGGCTAACTGGGCGTTGTTCCTTGTCGCAAACAAATCGATCAAAGGTGGTTCCCAAATGTTGCAAATTTGCTTGAACACCTCTCGATGAAGTTGCCACTCTGTCTGAAGGACGGTGTCCGGCCTGGACAAGCTGTCCGCTAAAACATTGAGACGACCAGGAACATGGCGAGCATGGATGTGACAATGATGACTGCGCGCCCAGTCGTACAGATTCCACACCAGATGAAACATTGATAGAGATCGGGTGGTACCCATCTTGTTGATGTGGGCAATAACCGTGGAGTTGTCCGTCGCGATGAGAAGAGACGAGTTCGTGAGGTGTACACTCCAATGTCGAACCGCTAAAATGACAGCCTTCATCTCCAGGAGGTTGATGTGAAGTTTGGCATCCAAAGTCGACCATCTGCCGGACACTTCCAAGTCGTCCAGATGGGCACCCCAACCGGTCTCCGAAGCATCGGTATAAAGATGGTGAACCGGAACCGGAAAACGGAATGGAACTCCCTGCATGACGTTGAGGCGGGACTGCCACCAAATCAGATGTGGATGTAGAGACGTCAAAACCGGAACCGCAGGATTTAGGGATGGCGTCAGAAGAAAGGGGTACAGATGATACTGTAGAGGTCGAACTTGAAGACGGCCGTAATGAGTAAGACCCTGTGTGGAAGTCAGCAAACCCACCAGACTTTGCCACTGCTGCCGAGTCTGTGACGTTGATGACAAAAACTTTCGAATTAGTAGTTGAACGGTCCTCTGGCGGATACACCAGTTGTAGTCGTGTATTGAAAACTGCTCCGATGTAACGGCGAACCTGTGCCGGAACTAACTCTGACTTGAGAGGGTGAGGTATGAACCCCAGGTGACGTAACACCAGTAACGTGAACCGGACCTGGGCGTTGAGAAGGGATTCGTCCGCCGCCCACAGAAGTATGTCGTCGATGTAGACTTCTATCTGAATCCCTCGTAAGTGAAGAAAAAACCATAACCGGAGTGGTAATCCGGGTAAATAACCAAGGAGCGATGTTGACCCCGAAAGGGAGAACCTGCCATTCGAAGCGTCGATCGTTGATCATGAAGCGTAGGTAACGGCGATGGCGTGGATGAATTGGAATGTGAAGATACGCATCCTGGAGATCGATTGAGGCCAGCCAATCCTGGAGATGTACACGGGCCCGAATCGATGTCACAGAAGGCATCTTGAAATGAGGTGGAGAGATGAGGTGAAGCTTGTTCAAAACCTTTAAGTCGATCACCATGCGCATCTGGTCTGAGTCCTTCTTTGGAACCAGAAAGACGTGGCTGTAAAACCCCACACTGTCTTCGGTCCGTGGTAATTCTCTTACTGCTCCCTTGTCCATGAGCGTAGTGACCGAAGATAGTAGCGTCTGTAAATGATCTACAGGAACTGGCAGACGAGAGGGACGAGGCCAAACGATGAGTTTGGGCAAAGACTGGAAATTGAAAAGAAAACCTTCTTTTAAAACTTT
>JAVTVY010049986.1:0-24700 GCA_036873755.1 Hanleya hanleyi | reverse complement strand
GAAAACAAGAAACTGAGGAAAAATGAAGGAGATGCAAGAAGATAAGATATTTCTTGTTTTCACCAAAACAAGAAAACAAGAAATTATAAGTTCAAAACTTCGTGTTTTCTTGTTTTCGTGGGCGAAAATAAGAAATTAAGAAAAATAGAATGAGAGATCAAGAAGATGAGAGAATTTTTTTTTTTACAAAAACTGCTTGATTTGTGCCATTTCTTTTTTTCTTGTTCTCGCGGACGTAAACAAGAAATTATAAGTTCAAAACTTCTTATTTTCTTGTTTTCGCCCTCGAAAACAAAAAATTATAAGTTCAAACCGCTTGTTTTCTTGTTTCGCCCTAGAAATCAAGAAATTATAAGTTCCAAACCGCTTGTTGCGAAAACAAGAAAACTCAAGGTTTTAACACTCCCTTTATAGACACGCGCAGACGCATGCGTATATCTACGTTTCCGTTTTCTACGCAAATTGTCGGATATCCACGGAAATCAGTGTCTCTCTTCAAATTCGTGTCGTACCGCTTGAATTCGACCTTATTCGTCTTATGACATATGAGGGCTCCAATTAGCCTATAGTATTGGACCCTTCTACGGAGGGCCAGTGATCGGCTGATGCAGCAACAACAACATTTCCCCAGTTAGACGCCAGATTTTGAAATCGAAAACGAGGCCGCGCTATGTCATCGGTCAAATGAGACAGTCACGTGGTTGTGTATGAAGATTGGGGTGGCTCCTATAAATAGTGATCCAATGAGAATGCTCGTCTTAGTTTAAAATGGCGGGGTCGAATGACCAATCACTGAAGGGGAGACAGCTGGAACAGTACACTATCACTGTCTGTTAATATCTTGATTTAACAGAGAGTACTACAATCTAGGGCTCCAATATACAGTGGAGTATATTCGGTTATCGCAGCTCATTTTGCTGAAGCTGGAGTTTACGCTCATATATTGTACACAAGTATACTTGAGATGCATTTGTTCAAATTATGAACTGATCTATCTCATTTGAACGTTATTTCCATTTACTTTTGTGTTAAATTTAAGCTCTTCTTCGAACATATGTTTCACTTAATTATTTACTGACCCACCAGTTCTAATGTTTGAGTAATGTTTATGCAAACTAATTATGTGCTTTTGTAATCCCAATTATTTTTCTCTTAATCGGAAGAACACCTCCTCAAACAGTTCATTACCGGTCACCGAGTCTTCTCTTCTTATATTCGAGAGGGGGAGCGGCGGTCACCGAGTCATCATTACCGGTCACCGAGTCTTCTCTTCTTATATTCGAGAGGAGGAGCGGCGGTTAAAAAAAATCTATTTTTTGTATATTATTCCATTCTGAGTCCTTCTTGTAGCCGCTTTTAAACATTATTTTTGGTCTACGAAAAAGTAATGTTTGGGATGGCGCCATGCAGGTATGACTTTGTATGACTAAGAGGGTGAAACACAACACGGTCACATAAAATTATATTCGATATATCGGGAACTAATTATGGGGAAGGGGAGTAATAAATATACTTTAGTTGGGGATGAAGCTCCTGGCGGTTTTTTATACCGCAAACGTCAGAACCCCCAGTCCATCCCCATCCCCCTCAATTTCATGAAAAACCAGATCTGCAAACATGGCAGTGTGACTAACGTCACAGGACCTACGATAGGCATTAAGACTCCGACGCGAACTGAACTCTTGGAAATCCCCCCCCCCCCCATTGAAATCCTGCCTATATTAAGATGGGCACTGCCCAAGTCAGAATCACCTGTGATTTTCATCAAAATCACCAGAACTTTTCATCCAAAGGAGGTCAGCTCAGAACTCGCTGGTAACACTCCCCTAATGCACCTTCATGCGAAAAATCAAGGTTCTGATGTCAACGGTTCTCCTTATTTTGCCGACGAAACGATTCGGATGGATTGACTGACTCACTCACTGACTCACTCATTACCGGACAATTTGCAAATGAGAGCCTACTTCGTAGGAAAAGCACGCTCCCCATTTTTACTTGTCGCTTAATGGGGAGCTTCAGGCAAACGGTAACTATTTTTGAAAAGCTACATGTGATCTGATAATCGTGCATGTAATATACTTGGTGACGAGTGATATACCAAATATTCCTCATACCATACTGAATGCAAATATAATACCCATTTTGACGAACAATGTGGGATAAAGAATACAATTATACAGAGTCCCATTAAATTCATTCTAGGTAAAACTAAGATGGTAAATCAGGGGAATATTCCGTGATATTATATCTGAGTTTACCGAGATTGATAGAGACAAAGCTTCTAGGCGTTGTCAGCAGAATTCAATAAAGAAAACACTCATATTGTTGAAATTCAGTTCTAAAAATAATATAAAATGCACTATGTTAGATATGAAAATTATATAGAGATCTATATATTTTTTTAAAGATTTTTCACATAGGTCCTATCAATATTTGCCCCCCCCCCCCAAAAAAATATACTTGTGCTGAAGTACCTTGAAAGGACACAGCTTTGAAATTCTAACTGGTCAATGGAAATCATTTCGAATCTGGACGATAATATAGATGCAGTTCTGGCCGCTTATATTTTCAATACCATATTTCTATAAAATGAAACGGAATAGACCTTATCTTGCTTTAAACAAGTGCTATCTACCTTCATTCATAATATCATCAACCTAGATTAATAGTTTCGAATTATTTTACTCTACGCCTAGATGCTATATGCGCGCTCGTTGTACATCACTTGTCTCGAGCTGACAAATCCTGATGTCCCACTCTATAACATGCAATAGTTGTTTTAATATACCGAATGTCCTATTTGAATAAAATGAGGACTTATAATCATGTGAATGAGGATGGTACGGTGAAATAAGCATATCGTGTTTAACACTGCGCGACCGTTGTTGATTTCAAAACACCGTGTCAAGATCGACTGTTCGATCTCGGCTTGTTTGTAGACTCAATCTCATAATTTGAGCAACGTTCTCGGTGATCTTACGCAATTTTTCAAAAGATGCCAAATTTATTTCAGTCAATTACCAAATCACATTCACTAATTTCTATCACCAACGGGCCGACGTATACACATCAGTTCGACGAAGATACGCATCAATCTTCGTTTCGGTAAGTATGTTGGCGCGCGCACTATGGGAGGCAACTCTTGGTCCGGCAGATGTCGCCGTGGAACAATTTGTCATGTTCAACGCTCTGCCGTGGTACATGACATTTATTCAACGGTAAGGCAAGATATGACTCCATCATCACTGAACATCACGATTTGTAGAATGACACGTGACAGGATGTCAACCAATGAAAACATTACGAATTTACATGAGGTATAATAATAGAAATTATTCATTTGTGTGCTGAAGTGTACTTATAAAATGTTTCAGCTTATTGCGATCAGCATCGATGTGTTCTCATGCATACCGGTAATTCTGTTTACAACGACAACAATGTGCCAAAGTATATTTTGGGCTACCGGTTCCTTTATGCCTAACTCTTCGTACGGTACTTTAATTGTTATTGAAAGAGGCAAGCCGAAGATTGAATAACAAGACTGGAACGTGCTTGTACTAGCTCTGGTTAAACAGCAGTGGACTATACAGTTTATTTGATCGATCTTCCCCCGACTAAGATAATGATCCTGAAATGTGCAAGTTTGTTATCTATTTATCTTCTATTAATTCAGCGCAATGTATTGAAATCGATATGAAAAAATACACGAATACAAAATAAACTTCACATCAATGAGTTCATTTGATCTTGTTTCACCTACTTGTGATCGTTATCAGGAATTCAATGTGGACGAGACCAGATTGTTAGGCAACCGAACAAATTCGGATACACAAGTGAGAAAGGTCATTCAAAGATCTTGAATGGGCCTATTCATAGAAGTTATCTTTCATCGTATCATGCAGAATATGCACCTCATCCCAGCCTATAATATGAACTGGCTTCCCCCAATGTTTCATATATTGGCAGTTAAAGGATGTTTTATAGCAATTTTGAAAGTATTTATAATATTATTATCAGTTCCATGCAAAGAGAGCAAGCCATATATAATACATAATGATATATTTTATACATTTGTTCTGCCTTGAGCAACTAAGTTTTCTCCAAGGTCTACCAACTCGCGTGAACACTAGTAGTAGTAAAAGATTACCCTTGCTAGCCCGTTGATCAATACGCCCTTCAATGTGAATTAACATCTCCAGGAATATCCGGCAATATCCGAAAATGTCATTGCGCAGGGGTCAAAGGGTCACTTACAGTTGAACACGGATGGCGGGTTTGCTGAGGTCAGGCGGCGGTGACGTGGAGATCGCTTATGCAGCGAGAGAAAAGGACTCCCAATGCATAGAAATACATGGCCTATGCAGCGAAAGAAGGGAAATGGGGTGCTGATTGACCTTTGACCTCTAGATAACAGGTCTCTCAATAATTGGGTGGGGGTTAGATAATAAACAAGGATTTCCATGAAAAAAAACAAAAAAGGAGAAATGAACTTTACACCCCGTCAAATGTATATGGGCCCTATGGGGTTCACATGGGTCGTGCAGGGTCAATGACTGGGGGATGCAAAACTGGGATTTTCTCGAAAATAGAATGTGAAAAAACCGGATTTTACGCCTATAAATATGGAAAATCCCCGCTAACTGGATCTAGGTGGGTCCTACATGATCTAAATATAACATGGGGGGTGCCATATTGAAGACCTCTACTAGACGACGACTGGCGTTGCTAGTGATGGAAGTGCATTCAATCTGCGCATGCGCAGTCAGACAGTAGTAAATAAAGGGCATTTGAGTGGACGTTTTATGGTCGAGGTTGAACATAAGTAGTCCAAATGGGGAGTCATCTTGAAGCGTTCATGGAGTAGAGTCCGACTGGGGAGGTGACTTTGTTCGGTCCCATCATTCTTCACATGCGAAGTCGGGTAGGGCAGTTTCGGAAGCGCACAGGATGGTGTTTGGGGTCTGGGTGGCTCATCCCTACTCCGAATCGGCCGCGGGTGGTATCCTATTGAAGCTCTTATCCGGTAAAGTCAGACAGGGAGTGATTCGCGCATGGACACTCGGGAACTAGTACAGAAAGGGCAGTTTCGGGGGTGCGCAGGAGCGCGTTTGGGGAGTTGGGGACTTGTTCGATCTGGCTACCTGGCTGCATAGTCTATATATTGTTATGCAAAGGGATTTCCCTTCTCTCGCTTCCTAGGCTATGTATTGCCATGCATGGGGATTCCCCTTCTCTAGTTGTATAGGCCATTTATTGCTCATAAAGAAAGTCATACCGAACGTTAAGGCGGTTAAGTATTTAAATTATTCACCTTCTCTCAATGTATGTGTTGCTATGCAGATAACCTTGATGTACCTGTGGCATAGTCAGCCTCTCCGAAACTGCCCTTTCTGTACCCCCACCTCAATGTGCATGCGCGTATCACCCCCAGTCTGGCTCTACCCGTAAAAGTTTCAATAGTATACCACTCTCGCCCCATTTGGACCAAGGACGGTCCATCTCTAACCCAAAACGTGCATTCAAATGCACTCCACCACCATATACCGCCACCTCCGCCCATCACACAAACACACCACCGCCGCACACGACCACACTCACTGGCTCACACAACACACGCGGGGGATAAAAATTGTATTGGTTAGTTTTCATAATTTATTGAAAATATACGTTGGCACACAGGCCAGGCCAGTGCGTCACCAGCAGAAATTCACAAAAAACCCACAACAGAATGTTCCGGGAGATGTAGAACCATACCAGGTTCTTGTAAACAACAGTTGGTCACATGACCAACAGTGAAAGTGTCATTCTCAAAAAGAGCCGCAGTTCAATTCAATTCAGCGTTTTATTCATTCGTAAATCGGTTGCAGCAATGAGATCTGTTGAAAACGTATTCTTGGCGCAGAGTGACTCCGTCATGGGCAGAGTCATTTCTCCGATGTTATTGCAGTTATAACGTTACGTTTCAAATACCATGAAGAGTTAAACGCCGGATACAGACACTTGACAATGGTAGACCAGATCTATTCATCACGCAAAGGACTAGTTGCTATAACTTATACTGGCTTACGTTTTGCGTTGGGTATTCATGATCTATTCCGTGGCGGTATTGGTTAATCTCCATAGCAAATATTATGTATCTTCTAAGCAGATCAAGACAATTTTCTAGGGAAATAACCTTGGAATGAACGAGAGGATGCATAGCAGGTTTCAGATCCAAAATTTTTCGTATGCCAAATTTCCATATGAGTATGAAATAAAAATAATAAAAACACGATGGTTTCCTACAAGAGAGAAACGGTCAACAGTTTTCAATGATGTCAGCAAGACATGATGATGTTTATAACGATGCATGGTCACGCGATGCTATTAGAATATGAACATAAGATAGGGAAAACTGATTAAATTCAAGAAATGTCGGTCACTTCTGTTAGGAGGGCCAGACTTGTATTGAAATTACGCATGTCGAATGGCTTTTGACTACATGCGGATATTATCGACTTCATCCGAATGGGATCAGCTTGTCTTAACAGCCTCGTTTTCACATTGCAGTGAGAGACAGTTTGGTTATTTTTTAACTGTCTATATTATTCTTGTAGGATTGATCTCCCGGGGTCGTGGCGATGCTTGACGTATCTTCGACTTCTACTGCTTATTTGTATGATGGGCGGATTTATTGTGCTCATCTTCACTGGTTGGAGACCGTCGACGGTGATGCATCGATCTGTCAGATCTCGGGAACCATGCGGACCAGAAAGGCAGCACGTGATTCTGTTGAGAGTGCCGAAAACCGGAACGAGCACGACGACATTTATAATATGGCGATACGCATTGCGTAAGAATCTTACGGTACTGTTACCAAAACCTGACAAAGAAGGAGCATATCCAGCTATCAAGGACACCTGGCACGACGTATCCGCTCCATTGTATGAAATTATGGCCAATCAGATTATGTATAATCCGCCAAATTTCGCAAAGTACTTCGCGGAGGACACTGTAGTTATCGCCCTTGTGCGTCATCCTCTGCAACATTTGATTTCCTCTATTTACTACGCTCAATACGGTTACATTCGAGCTGCTTTACCGGGTGAAGATAAGGTGGCCGAATATTTGGCGAATCCCATGAAACACGAGAAAACGCTTGGGGGAAATTTTTTCTCCTTGACGAACAATCCTTTGGCTACTATCTTCGGTTTAGATAAAAAACACAACCGGAACGGTACTCTTATAAGTAAGTTTATTTCTCGGATAGACAGAGAGTTCGGGATCGTAATGATCCTGGAGCAATTAGACGAGTCGTTGATCATGCTGAAACGGACGTTATGTTGGTCTATCGAAGATGTCGTTTATAGAGTGGAAAACGCGAACAAGGCCAAACCGGAAGTGCATGTGAATCCTGAAGACTCGCTACGACACCGCGCATGGGCAATGGCGGATTATGCCATTTACGAACATTTCTTTGAGAAGCTTAGAAAGTATATCAGTGAATCCGGTGCAGGCTTTATGGAAGAGGTGGCAGCTTTCAAAAATCTTCTCAAAACCATCTGGAATTTCTGTGATAACTTGGAAACTGACGAAGATACTCTGTATTTAAAAGAAACCGATTTTTATCCAGATTTCTATTATTCAGCTTCCGAATGCGAGTTTCTGACCTTTAGAGCTCCACATTTGAGAAACCTCATTAGACAACAGCAAGACCTGCCATTAGAATGAACAATGCATGATGAAGCTTGGATCGTTGGGCTTGGGTGAGTTGCGGTCCCTATCAGGCCTGCGTAAATTTGGATCCATCACGGCCGATTCAGGATCCTCGCTGAGGCCAGGGATTTCGAAAAGCTAGGCTGGTCATGGTAAATCACATGACTGGCCATGGTAAATCACATGACTGGCCATGGTTAATCACATGACTGGTCATGGTAAATCACATGACTGGCCATGGTAAATCACATGACTGGCCATGGTAAATCATATGACTGGCCATGGTAAATCACATGACTGGCCATGGTTAATCACATGACTGGCCATGGTAAATCATATGACTGGCCATGGTAAATCACATGACTGGCGATGGTAAATCATATGACTGGCCATGGTAAATCATATGACTGGCCATGGTAAATCACATGACTGGCCATGGTAAATCACATGACTGGCCATGGTAAATCACATGACTGGCCATGGTAAATCATATGACTGGCCATGGCAAATCACATGACTGGCCATGGTTAATCATATGACCGGCCATGGTAAATCACATGACTGGCCATGGTAAATCACCTGCCGTCAGTACCCGAAACCTAATTAAACTGAATCTAAGCAAGTAATTCTCAGATGCCATGTTTCATCGCTGAACTGAGTTTTACTACTTGCAAATCACAGGCAATACTGAAATTCCACTGACAGTACACGTAAATATTGAGAGCGCTCCTTCGATTTACCTCAAACTTGCGGACAAAATGTTCGACTCCCTTGGCTGTTCTCAGTCAGCTGTTCTGGACTGTTCTCAACGATTATCAACTAATCACAGAGCTGTAGCGAGTTACATATTCCGATACGTCCAGTGTACGAATGTTGACCGGCAGACCTGATGGGTGCAATACTCTCATTTGACCTCGAGACTCTTCGACAATATATTTTCGGGTCAGCCATTGAATGTGAACATAATAGCAAACATGAGGCATATTTACTACAGTCCTGCCAGTTACATGAGACATATTTTCCTCAGTCATGCCATTTACACGAGGCATATTACCACAGTCATGCCAGTTATAGGAGGCGTGTAACTGGCATAACTGTGGAAAATATGTCTCGTGTAACTGGCATGACTGTGGTAAATATATTTAACCGGCTAAACTGCGATAAATATGCCTCATGTAACTGGCATTACTGTGAAAAATATGCATGATGTAACTGGTTTAACTGCAATAAATATGCCTTATGTAACTGACAAATCTGTGGTAAATATTCCTCATGTAACTGGCATAACTGTGGAAAATATGTTTCGTGTAACTGGCATGACTGTGGTAAATATGCTTCATATAGCTGGCATAACTGTGGTAATATGCTTCATGTAGCTGGCATAACTGTTGTAAATATAGCTCATGTAGCTGGCATAACTGGTAAATATGCTTCATGTAGCTGGCATAACTGTGATAAATATAGCTCATGAAGCTGGCATAACTGCGAAAAATATGCTTCATGTAGCTGGCATAACTGTGGTAAATATAGCTTATGTAGCTGGCATAACTGGAAGATATGCTTCACGTAGCTGGCATAACTGTGGTAAATATAGCTCATGTAGCTGGCATAACTGTGGAAAATTTGCTTCATGTAGCTGGCATAACTGATAAATATAGCTCATGTAGCTTGCAAAACTGTGGAAAATATACTTCATGTAGCTGGCATAAGTGCGATAAATATAGATCATGTAGCTGGCATAACTGTGGTAAATATAGCTCATGTAGCTGGCATAACTGTGGAAAATATGCTTCATGTAGCTGGCAAAACTGTGATAAATATAGCTCATGTAGCTGGCATAACTGTGGAAAATATGCTTCATGTAGCTGGCATAACTGTGGTAAATATAGCTCATGTAGCTGGCATAACTGTGGAAAATATGCTTCATGTAGGTGACATAACTGTGGTAAATACAGCTCATGTAGCTGGAATAACTGTGGTAAATATGCTTCGTGTAGCTGGAATAACTGTGGTAAATATAGCTCATGTAGCTGGCATAACTGTGGTAAATATAGCTCATGTAGCTGGTATAACTGTGGTAAATATGCCTCATGTAACTGGCATAACTGTGGCAAATATGCTCATATAACTGGCATAACTGTGGTAAATATGCCTCATGTAAATGGCATAAATGTGGTAAATATGCCTCATGTAATTGGCATAACTGTGGTAAATATGCCTCATATGGCTGGCATAACTTGTAAATATGCCTCATGTAACTGGCATAAATGTGGTAAATGTGCCTCATGTAACTGGCATAACTGTGGCAAATATGCCCCATGTAACTGGCATGACTGGTAAATATGCTTGATGTAACTGGCATAATTGGAAAATATATCTCATGTAGCCTGCATAAATGTGGTATATATACCTCATGTAACTGGCATGACCGTGGTAAATACATGTAATCGACTAAACGCGATAAATACCTCATGTAACTAACTAAGCTGTGGTAAATATGCCTCATGTAACTGGCGTAACTGTGGCAAACATGTCTCATATAACTGGCATAACTTTGGCATATATGCCTCGTGTAACTTGCATAACTGTGGTATATATGCCTCATGTAACTGGCATGACTGTGGTAGTATATGTAACCGGCTAAACTGCGACATAATATGCCTCATGTAACTGACATAACTGTGGAAAATATGCCTCATGTAACTGATATAATTGCGGTAAATATGCCTCATGTAACTGGCATAAATGTGGTAAATATGCCTCATGTAATTGGCATAACTGTGGCAAATATGCCCCATGTAACTGGCATGACTGGTAAATATGCTTGATGTAACTGGCATAATTGGAAAATATATCTCATGTAGCCTGCATAAATGTGGTATATATACCTCATGTAACTGGCATGACCGTGGTAAATACATGTAATCGACTAAACTGCGATAAATATTCCTCATGTAACTAACTAAGCTGTGGTAAATATGCCTCATGTAACTGGCGTAACTGTGGCAAACATGTCTCATATAACTGGCATAACTTTGGCATATATGCCTCGTGTAACTTGCATAACTGTGGTATATATGCCTCATGTAACTGGCATGACTGTGGTAGTATATGTAACCGGCTAAACTGCGACATAATATGCCTCATGTAACTGACATAACTGTGGAAAATATGCCTCATGTAACTGATATAATTGCGGTAGATATGCCTCATGTAACTGGCATGACTGTGGTAAATATGTCCCATGTAACTGACATAACTGTGCTATATATGCCTCATTTTACCTACTTTTTAAATAAAGGATCATTATTCTTACCTTGAAGAATAGTTCGACCCTTTTTCGGTTGGAAATGTGCTTAGTTCGTCACTATTCACGTTTCGTAGTCGAAATATTTCCCCATATTTTTATGGAGAAATTGACTATTACAGCGCACAGATTACGGCCAGAATTCCCTTGCTCACTAACGCGAGTCAGTGTATTGTTATTGTGTTAATATGAGTAGGCCCTAATACTGACAGCAACAGAGAGAGCCTCGTGATGCATTCAGAATACACGCAGCAACCGAAATGCGGGGAGTTACGTATCCAAGCACGCTATCTTATGTAAATGACTGACAGACTAACTTGAACCAATGGAATTGCATGAAATAAATTTCTGCTTCGAAACAAAACACATGCCTGGTGTCTTGATTCTGTTATTATTTAATATGAGCAGAGGTTAGACAGAAGCTTATCACATGGGAACCGGGTATTACAGTTATATACTCGTTTCTATCTACCAGATCTCCTAAAGCTTCAGAAATGTCATTTCCGAAACGGAACATGCACGGCAAAATTTCCAAAACGTCGTTCAAGGCAGCGAAGCCACTACTGATGACACAATTGTCGCAACTGTGTCATTAGTTGTTGCTACAAGGCAGTTTCCTGTGAGAACAATCTGTGATAGGGTTATAAACACCTTGAAAGGCTTTTAATACCTAATGTACGGAGCTCTAGCGAAGCAGAAGCTCCTGTAGCTTTATTTCTCGGGAGATCGGCTATCGACATTTCATATATCACACCTCTATAAAATTGACTATTCAAATCGGCGGACGAGAAATGATCATCGGGCTCATTGAAGCGAATAAACTCTTTGATCTTAACAGCTGATATTTCACCGGGCACGTGTGGATGTTGAGAGGTCGTGACAGAAGCTGAAATTTGGGGCCAACTGTTTGTGTGGTAAATATAAGAAAACTGCAATACGGGTAGGCTATTGGGGAATACCAGTGCCGGGTACTTTAAAATGTAAATCATTGTGTCATTGCAATGCACAAGATAAACTGATTGAATCTACATGTACGTGCCGATTACTTCAGTCGTTCCCTTGTCTCCAGTGGAAGTTGTCGGAGTTTACATTCTACAGATACAGGGCATGCTGTGTATTGGTTTCCTTTTTTGTGGTTAATATCCTTCAGGGCCTGAGGGAATATCTGAATGTCATTTTGAGTGAGCACTCCACTCCAGGTTTAGTCTATATACGGCCATTTCCCCTTCCCACCAGTTTTGACTACACGAATCAGAGCTTCTCAATCTAGCAATTAAAACCGCACCAGAAGTTTTTCAAGCAGGCCAGACATTGCAGATAAGCAGGTTAGGGCAATCTCGCTAGTAGTATATAGCGGACGGATCCTATCTCATTTTCCAGGGAGGTAACTCTTGGTGCCCTTTTTTCCAGGTTAAAGGTATAGGGAACTCCCCGTCATCTCCCCAAAGAGACCGAAAGCTACCTCCAACACAGGAGAGTTCCAATCTAGGGGGCGCCACCAGCTCAAGGTCACTATAGTTCCGGCAAAGGGCCCCTGGGCATGTATTCTTCCGCGGTGATGCGGTCTGGTGGTGATGCGGTCGCTGAAAAAAGCTTCCGCGGAGAAAAAGTAGTCCCCAGACTTCAAATACGCTGCATGGTCCGATTGGGTCGTATGAGGTATCAATGTGAAGCATTCGTGAAGGGGCATCTGATGGGCTAGGTGTGGGGTTGAAATATCGTCATTCTGTGCATGCGCGGTGGAAAAAGTGTATGGAAATAGACGTTTTGGGATCTAGGTGGGCCACTAGTGGGTCGATGGTGTCATATGAGGTATCAATGTGAAGCATTCGTGAAGGCGCATCTGATGGAATGGGTGTGGGGTTGAAATATGGTCATTCTGCGCATGCGCGGTAGACCAAGTGTATGGAAATAGACGTTTTGGGGTCTAGGGGAGCCACTAGTGGGTCGATGGAGTCGTATGAGGTATCAATGTGAAGCCAATGTGAGGGGACATCCCACTGAGTGGATGTGGGGTAGGAATATCGTCATTCTACGCATGCGCAATAGAGAAAGGGTATGAAAATAGACGTTTTGGGATCTAAGTGAGCCACTAATGAGCCGATGGCGTTGAGTGAGGTATCAATGTAAAGCCTATGTGAGGGAGCATCCGCCTGGACTAGTGTGTCGTTCGTTGTCCATAGTCTGCGCATGCCCAGTCTGGCCGTAGTATAGAAATAGACGTGTTGGGGTTTAGGTGGGCCACTAGTGGGCCGATTGGATCGAGTGAGGTATCCATGTAAAGCAGTCGTGAGAGAGTCTCCACCGGGCTGGGTGTGACGCGGAACTGACGTCATTCTGCGCATGCGCAGTAGAGAAAGTGTATGGAAATAGACGTTCTGGGGCCTAGGCGAGCTACTTTTGGGTCGATGGAGTCGAGTGCGGTATCCATGTGAAGCCTATGTGAGGGAGCAACCGCCTGGAGTAGTGTCTCGGCCGTTGTCCACAGGGAATTGTGAGAAACGGGTGTGGAAATAGACGTTTTTGCGGTCTAGGTGGGCCACTCATTGGTCCGATGGAGTCGAGTGAGATATCAAAGTGAAGCATTCGTGAAGGGGCATCCAGTCATGGGTGGGTGCATGTAAAATTAGGGGTATGACGTCACTTCCGGTTTGGGTGAATGGGGCGTGACCTTGGAACATGATAGGACATGTACCGGCCTGTCTGTGGGGGTTTCCCGCCAGAATTTCGCTGACGTCTGCGCCTGCATCCGGGTATGCATAAGGGTCTGTGTGAATGGGATGTGACCAGGAAACATGATAGGAATGCATGTACTGACCTGTCTGGGGGGTTTTTCCCGGCCCGGCCCGGCCCGCCCCGTCCGCAGCGCGCGCGGGTTCTCCGGCCGCGCGCGGTATCACCGGCAGTGCGCGGATGAATGTCGGGTCAAAGGTCACATCCAGGTCCAAGCTCTCCCTTTCGGCAAGGTTCGGCAACAATGTTGCGGCATCGATATACAGAGCTTGAACCCCAAAAGGGGATTGTAAATTAACCTGGGAAGGATGGGCAGTTCCATTTGGGCCAATCAGCGGTCGAGAAAAAGAACCAATGAGCGATCGATAAAAAGAACCAATGGACGGGTACTAGAATTTCGCTCACGTCTGCGCTTCCATCCGGGTAATGGGATGCTTTCGCCTATAGTGAAATCTCAGGTTAAATGAAATCCTATACAAAATAACATTACACTACCGAACAATCACGGACTTTCACGAAGGGCCGTCACAGGGCGTAGTAGAAAAAAGCGCATTTCTAACCTTATTGACCTTATGGCGCAAGCGAGTATAACAAGTGCCCATGACTCACACGGTGTATAAAACCTTACCCAACAGGTACACTATAAAGCCTCCTCTCTAACCGTTCGCTTTTCATTCCCCACCATGGCAGCGAGCGGAACAGAGCTTGCGTTATCCAACTGACGTCCCACGTCTACCTCATCGCCAATGACGATCACCTGGAGCTGGTCCAAGACGCACTGCAGAAGGTAAAGATTTTGTTATCGCTTTCAGGCTGGACTCTATTGACACGATTGTTACAGGGAAAAGAGCCCGAAAGGGATTTCATGCACGTGGAAGTCGGTGTGCACATACGCACTGCTGGAGAGGATTCCTGTTTTCCCCGGTTGGAACAAAGTGGAGGTACCTATATCACACTCTGTCCACCCTTATGGATGGCACTGAAAGATGTACTCCCCGAGGTGGATGACTTACTACTGTGACGGAAATGTATCTGAAATAATATTTCTATGAATAGGGCGAAAATTTATCTGAGATAATTTTTCTGTCATAATTAATTCTTGGTCGAGTATCAACTATTCAGATATTACGGAAAGTACTGTTGTTATAAAGTATGGAAACCAGATTTTATGCACAGGGCAAGACCGTTTTGAGAATTCTGGGCATTGCCGTCTCATTGTTAGCCAAACTGTGACAATTCCACCTGGTCAACAGATGATGATTCCAAGTCGTCCAGTAGAAGATTACACTGGAACGATAGGGAAATGGACTTTATGTGAACCTTTGTTAGAGACACCTGATGATGTGCTCGTGGATAGTGAGGAAGAGTTTTATCCTCTGACGGTAATCAACCTCGGAACAGAACCTGAAGTTATCCACGAGGGAACTCCAGCCGCGATAAAGAGACCGGTGACATCCACTTGTGTGTTTGTGGGTAAGGATGACGGCGTCAGTGACAAAATTGGAGCAAGGAGGTCATCCAAAAGTGATTGTAGTGAGGATTTGCCACTACAGGTTTTACCGGGGCATTTGGAGCCACTGTATATCCGGAGTACAGAGGGAATGGCTTCAGAAGACAAATGCGAGGTAAAGGCTCTTTTGCTGGAGTATGCGGATATATTTGCTGAAACAGATGCGGATTTAGGACAAGCAAAAGGTGTAAAACACTCTATTAACACTGGTAATGCACCACCACTTTGACAACCTCCACGTCGGTTACCAATTCACAAACAGGAAAAGGCTGATCGGCAAGTTCAAGACACGTTAAACCGAAGCATCATAGAGAGATCATCCAGTCCTTGGGCATCTCCAATTGTCTTAGTGACCAAGAAGGATGAAAGTACCAGGTTCTGTGTGGATTACAGAAGGCTGAACCAGGTTACGGTCAAAGATGCATACCCTTTACCTAGGATTGACGATTCACTCAACTCTTTACATGGTGCAAAATAGTTCACGACTCTAGATTTGGCTAGTGGATATTGGCAAGTAGAACTCGATGATGAAGCCAAGGAGAAATCTGCTTTCACTACTAGAAGCGGACTGTGGCAATTTAAAGTCATGCCATTTGGATTGTGTAACGCTCCCTCCACCTTTGAACGTTTGATGGAGATGGTTCTAGCTGGTTACCAATGGGACATTTGTCTAGTGTATCTAGATGACATCATAGTTTTTGGGAAGACTCTGCACGAAGCCATCAGCAATTTGAGGAAGGTTTTCGATAGACTTCGTGATGCCAAGCTGAAACTGAAACCGAAGAAGTGTCATCTGTTCCAACAGGAGGTTAACTACCTTGGTCATGTAGTCTCCCAAGAAGGAATATCCACAGATCCCGAGAAGATACAAACCATACAGAAATGAGCAGTTCCAGCATCTTCTCATGATGTTCGCAGTTTCTTGGGGTTGGCATCGTACTATAGACGATTCATTGCGAGCTTTGCAAGCATTGCAAAACCTCTTCACGATCTGAGCGAGATTACCAAAGAGTTCCGGTGGACTGAAGAATGTGAGACATCTTTTCGAGAGCTACAACACAGATTGATTAATAGCCCGATTTTGGTCTATCCAAGTTCGCATGAGGATTTCATCCTAGATACCGATGCTAGTGGGTATGGGATTGGAGCTGTACTGTCACAGTCACAAGGTGGACAAGAAAAGGTAATCGCCTATGCAAGCAGAGTCCTAAGCAAGTCTGAGAGGAATTACTGTGTGACTCGACGGGAGTTGTTAGCTGTCGTACACTTCATCAAGAATTTCCGACACTACTTATATGGAATTACAAGCGTCTAGTCCGTCATTCATAAATCCAGCCGTCGTCCATTAGAGAATATCCGCGTCCATAATCCAAAGACCTATTCCATTTCCATATAACAGTATTAGCACCAAATTCAAAAAGACAAAAGTATACATAAACATAGGCTTGTTTCCTGCAAGAGAGAAGCGGTCAACAGTTTTCAATGATGCCGGCAAGACATCATGATGTTCCAAAATATCAAATCCGTATCGCTGATCAGTATTCTTAATCCATAATATTCGTAATAGAGTCGTCATCTAAAAATGATGTACCTCAGTCACGCTTTGATTGTGACTGGTCATATGAGTACCATGAGGATCTTGAAGTACATGGGCTCATATGGCCCCTAGCCCCGGGTTAAGCGGAATTAGACACAAGTTACGAAACGTAGCCCCACAGATCTTGCACGCTACGTTCGTATTTTGCTATCAGCATGCGATATGTATCGCCAAATTTGAGAAACTTTGAGTGGAGGCGCTTGGTGGAATAGCCCTGTTTTATAAGTTTCTGCAACAGTGTTTTGTGACGTTGATTAAAATCATCACATTTAACACAGGATCTAGCAAATGCTACTAAGCGAGATATGTATACGCCATATGCAGGTCCCACTGGAATATTACTATCCAGAAAGGGATAGTTTACGATGTCGAAATTGTAATCATCTCTTTTGTCATAAAGTCGACGAGAGAGAATGCCCGCTTCATTTTTATAGAGATAGAGATCTAAATAAGATGTGCCTGTAGGGCTATCTGTAGTTTCCTTCAAATCCAGTGAAGGTGGATATATATCCTTCACTGCGCCATTTATATAGCGATTATCCACAGGGAGAAGATCGTCTATATAGCGTTTGGTGAATGAGAAGGAACGGGCTTTGAATGGATCGGTTTTTGAAAGCGCCTGCAGATAGTCATATTCATAAGAGAACAGATACAGGTCAGCCAACAGGGGTGCACAATTAGTACCCATTGGAATACCTATATGCTGCTGATATATTGTGTTGCCAAATTTCACATAGATATTTTTAATGAGAAATTCAAGCAACTCTATAAACAAAGAAACATCCCATGAATGATATCTCTTGTATGTAGTCGAGCTAAAGAATGCTTTATGGCTTCCGACATTAATATATCTACGATCAGTTTTCTTGAACACAGATACTATTAATGAACTTAGACGGTCAATAAGGTCCTGATGAGGGATTGTAGTATAGAGAGTCGAGAAATCCCATGTGGATACATGTCTGTACGGTATGTGACCTTTAGCATCAAGTTCTTCCGTAAGACATTTTGAGTTTTTCAATATCCACATACATTCAACGCCAGAGTTCTTGAAAATAGTGGCGCAATACCTTTCCAAAATGCTTTTACCTCCTGAAGGGCCCTCGTCAATAGGGTTGAAAGAAGCTTGGTGGTGCAGCTTCTAGAACCAGCTATGAATCTAGCTTTGTATGGTGATTTATGCATTTTGGGAGTCCAGTATATTTTTGGTATGTCGCTATGATTGGTTGGAAGACAAATACCTCTTTCCCTGAGAAACTTTTTGTGATTGTTAAATAAATCTTCCAGAGTAAATGCAGTTTGGGAGTAAGTAGACGTATTTGATGAAGATATGTCTACACTCAATTCTTTAACCAGCACCTGGTAATAGTAATATTTACATATGAATATTATATTATTCGGAGCTTTGTCTGCTGGGACTATGACGAATTTACTCTGGAGATTTGCTAGAACTTCTTGCGAATTGAGGTTTCTCAGTACTTGTTTTGCTAGGGGAAGAGAACTTCTGTCAATATGGCGGATTGTTTCAACGACCTTGCTCTTGGTGAGGTCCAGCGAATCAGCGAGTACTGTAGGTTCAACTTTTTCTCGCTTAGACCAATCAATAACGTACTGTTCTAATGCAGACAGGACTATCTTCTGGTCCGCCTTCAGATTTATTCTTCTTGGCTCTCTATATTTAGGTCCTTTCATCAGGAGTAATTTCAGATCCTTATCACTCACCACATCAAGGTCACCAGTCACAATATGTTTGCATGGTGCTGACATTTCACCATCAGGACGGATCACAGTGTCTTGAGGTGGTTCATGAATTTCAAGGAGCCAGAGGGACAAATGGCAAGTTGGTTAGGACTTTTGAGTACTTATGACTCTGATATCATCCATCGTCCCGGAAAACTGCATGGGAACGCAGATGCGTTGTCGCGTATTCCATGTCGATGGTGTGAAAAGATGGGTTACACAGATGGTACGTCAATTACAGCAATATCGACAGAAGAAAGTAAAGAAACAACTCAGGTTTCAGTTCAAACAGATCACTCCGGACCTATTGAGACAACCGTGACCAAACTGTAGCGGATAAAGTTGTCAAGGAATTTCTTTGTTGATTCGGTGTTCCTAGACAGCTTCATTCCGATCAAGGATCAAACTTTGAATCAAATCTATTCCAAGACGTCTGCAAGCTCTTGGAGATTGAGAAGACACGTACAACACCCTATCACCCGCAGTCAAATGGCATGGTCGAGAGATTTAATCGCACTTTGGAGGATCGACTAGCCATGATGGTTGACAAGAATCAGAAGAATTGGGATGAGCAGTTACCTTTCGCGCTTATGGCGTATCGTTCATCCATCCATGATGTCACTCAGGAAACCCCCAACATGATGATGTTTGAGAGAGAAGTGGAGTTACCTCTGGATATTGTAACTGGACGACCTCCTGCTATGTTCAACGCAAATACTACTGAATATGCTGCTGAATTACGTGAACGATTAGAAGCTGCGTACGAACGAGCTAGGACAGCACAAGCAAAGAACATAGTTAGGCAAAAGCGAAATTATGATCGTTGTCGGAAAGGGAGTCCTTATAAAGTTGGTGATGCTGTGTGGCTATATAATAGCACTCACAAGAGAAGTTTATCTCGGAAATTATCTTGTAACTGGGATGGTCCATTTTTGGTTAGGAGAAAATTGGATGACGTTGTTTATCGGTTACAAAAGAGTCCAACCTCCAAAACGAAAGTGGTTCATTTTGACCGAATGAAACCATATCAGGGCATCAGTTTCCAATCTTGGACAGTACCACAAACCAGCGAATAAGAAATATAATCTCAATGAAGAAAGAACAATAATACTATGTTAGAATAGAAACAAACTTTAATCAGAATTGAACAGAATATTTATACATTTTATTCCTTACAGTCATGATGTCAGATATGCGCTGTCGTCTTCACAAGTGCAAGGGATGTGGAAAAGGATACAAACACCGACAAAATCTCTCCCGACACGAGGGTTATTCTGCCGTGTGGTCATTGGGTTCCTGCTCTACTGTTTCCACTTCTCCTCCTACATCGATGTCTGCCTCGTCTATTCCGGTTTTGGCTACCATTTCGTCAGGTGTGTCGTCTTCCTCAGCGGCCACTTCCTGCTCTGTGACAGCCAGCGGAGATCATCCCCGAGTGTCGACAACGGAAGCTGGAGTGCATACAACTCCTTCAACGATGGAGGACGGAGACCATTCGTCTGTTTCAAACGAGAGTTTCGAAATACCAACAGTGATCTCCCACCGGCATGAGGATTTCGCCCAAATTCACCAAATACGAACAACAACATTTCCAGATGGGAGAAAGATGACGGATGAAGTTGTGAAGAATGCCCTCCGTTGGGAAGAGTGTCTTCTGTGTACAAAGCGCCGGAAGTTATACAACTGACTGAATAATAGTTGACTGTTGTTTTGATGCCACACTGCCAGATCATTCTCCTGTAATAAGAGAATACGTTGATAACTTTCTTTTGTGATAATATTCTGGCATCTTTTTATAAAGTTCTTGTTCCTGTTAAATTTATTAGCCCTGTTGAGATCCAGTTACTTTATTGAATGCGACGTTAAATTTTACTCTCTCTCTCTCTCCCTCTCTCCATTTATTTATAGTTAAATATAATAAATTAAATTAATTCTAATATTAACTTATGATTAATTTATTGATGAAATATGGACAATGACTATACCAATGAACCTCGAGGACTGCAATACTTGGTGATTCATTAAGAAATTCTGAAGTAAAACGTGAAATGAAATGACAATGAACTTAATTGACAGAGTGATGGTGAAGAACAGAATGAACAAAGAGACATGATATGAACTGTAAATTCTAATTTAATTTATTGTATGATTACCTGTTGGTCCAGAAGAAATCTGTGATAAATTGTTGACAACCATCTGGTGACATGCTGGTGTTTTTGTTCGGGACGAACAACTTTTAGCAGGGGGTGGTGTGACGGAAATTTATCTGAAATAATACTTCTATGAATAGGGCGAAAATTTATCTGAGATAATTTTTCTGTCATAGTTAATTCTTGGTCGAGTATCAACTATTCAGATATTACGGAAAGTACTGTTGTTATAAAGTATTGTTTGTTATATATCAGACACGATCAGCTGATATATGTAAACAAACGGATCTATATTTAGACCCTCGCGTGCCCTGCTACGTTGCAGCACGCGCTCTTTGATCTTGGCGTTCCGCCGACGTACAAGAAGCTCCAATTGAGACGGAGAATTTCGTTACCATTGCCAGTAAATTGTAAGTTTATTACGGAAAGAATTTATATTGCATAAATTCCTGCAGGAAATAGGAAGTACACATATAAGAGAATATTGTCTTGACGTAAAAAGTTTGGACATTTCATATTTACGGAGAAATGGATTTTTATAGTTGAGCCGGTTTTTCGTATAAACCATTGCAGCGTATAGGGAAACGGCTGTCATTTTCGTTTTGCTATGTCACAAAAAGTGCTCGAATTACTTATTTCTAAATGATTTCATGACGAATCCAACTAAGGTTAGGAAGTATATATATTTTACGATATAGTCATGAACTGTCAGCACATAAGACGTTCTGGTTGATGAGATCTGAATTTTTGAAGTTTGGCAATTTTCTGACTTCCAGCTTCGAATACCCGCCGCCATATTTGTTAGCCCGGCGGTGTTCGTTTGTCATGATGGAAAATCATTAATTAATCATATTTTGAGATATATTTCTGAAGACAACCTTGTATTCATTGAAAATATAATTGTTCAGGCTTACCTTGCTAACTCGGTTGCTGCCTTTGAGGTAATATTTTTCCTTAGATCGGCATTTGTTTCCGCCGATGCGATGAGAAAACATGCCTGATTTTGCATGTAGTTTTCGTGCACACGTCTCGCACAAGTTCGGGAGCGATAACTTTTCCATCTTCGTCTATAAAGTGTTCTTTTTGGAATATAATTATATCCATGGAAAGTTCAGGATACAGGCTTTCGTATGATATCTGGTTCTGCCAACGATTCATCGGAACTTTGTATAATTTTTGCCTCGAAATTGCATATACGTTTTGGTAAAGTGCGCTTTCAATTCAGCCTGCCGTCTGCACCGTCTGCATCAGTTGTCGAGTATATTACGTCATCGCGTTTGCAGAATTGTAATTATTGACCAATCAAAATTCGGCATTTTCGTTTAGCCGTAGAATTTTACGTCATTGGCTGGGCAACTGGTTAGCAACCCAGCACTATAAAAGGCAGAAATTTCGACAATATTGCAGACGATCTCAGACACTCGGAGGGTAAGGATCTATACCAGCCAGCCTTTAGCATATAGACCAAAAGGACAGCCTACAGTCAAGTGTGAAGATTACAGTTTAGGATTACATAGTAGATGATTACATGTTCAATGATTACATGCTGAACAGTAAATGATTACATGGTAAATGATTACATGTTCAATGATTACATGCTGAACAGTAAATGATTACATGTATCATGATTACATGTAATCATGGTTACATGTCTCATGGTTACATGTCACCTGCTTATATAGGAGAGCTAGGAACAGTGAAATTAACCGTGTACTTCCTATTTCAAGCATTATTTGAGGAACTGAGTATATTTTCGCTATAATTGGGAAATACCATATGTCACCAGAAACTTGGAGCAACTATATCTGATGATTACATCTAGGATTACATCTATGATTACATCGACAAACTTACCTGATTCAATTAACTGTATATATATTTGATCATCTGATTCAAGAATAAACTGTGTTACGAATATTATTCAACTGAATATATCTGACTTGAAGTTGGTTCTTGTGGAACTGTTCAAATATTGGAAACTGTGATGCCAAGAAGATTACACTATCCGAAATAACTGGTTACAAACTGTCATCCATTAGAAAGTACATGAGTAATGTTAGAACGATTACAAACGTCATCCATAGAAAATGGGGAATCACTAATGTCATCCTAAGATTAAGATATCACTGATGTCAACCATACAAATCGCTTAAGACATCCAGTATCAGGAACGTCATCATCGATAGAGGTACAAGTATTCCATGGGAAGATTACAAGCGTCATCAGGCAGAAGATTATCAAGAATTCACAGATATACTATAGTCCTGGTTTACAGAAATCACAGATCGGTCATATAATACAAATAATGAACTGACTCTATTAAATATAAAGATAACAGTAGTGAGATAGTAACAATTCTATGATACAACGAGGGAGTAGCAGCAAAGTGAGAGATACAAGAAGAAAGAGCGAGAATCCGAATCCAGTTGGTAGCGGCGTCTCCGGGGTTAAAGGAAGAAAATAGGCAAACGCTGAATATTTTCCTATTTTTAGTGAAAAATAGGTGGTGGCAGCATTGAATATTAGTGGTAAAAGTGACTTGACTTGAAATATTTGACTGAGAGTACACCGTACGCTTTTAAAACCGCTACACTACACCGCGAGGTGAATGAAGGGACTGTTGCTACCCGGAGGCTTACACCTGGCTGCACCCTATTGTTGTATCCCAAACGAGTGAACCTCATCGATAGCGGACTTAGGTGTTGGTGTACGCCTGAACCCAAAGTGCACGTCACTTTGTCACCGGAAGGATGGACTACTTTGAAACGGGTGTTGTTGGGTGACCTGCACGGTGATAGCATTCACCTGTGTGACGACGTCTACATTTTCTGCGTTCCCTTTTTCGCTCGACTCCTCTGTCTGAACGACGGTGGTTTTACCCTGGACCCCGATATATGGACGGCTTTGGAACAAGTAGTCCTCATTGTCGATGAGGTACTATATCTATAGGAGCCACATAACCAATCACAATAGTACGTATCACGGACTACACCCGTAGAGCTACGTCTAGGCGCGCATGTGTGACATGGTCTATAAAACACGTCTCTCTGGATCCTACACCTCCATTCCTACGATTTCAGAGCCATGACGGACACCCGTCCCTATGCGACCCGCATTTTACAGCATGCCACCGTGGTTAATTCGCTCACGGGTTACCGAGCAGTGGTTCGGTCCATGTTTTCAGATGGCGACGACGAGGGGCGACGCCAGATCCTGAACGAGTTCACAGAAGCGGTCCTCGACAGAGTGCACTCGATGGAGAGGTGTGCCATCACTCACCACTGCTGGACTATGACAGCCATCCTTGATGCTCGTGCTATGGACCACGAGCGCTCACGCCGGAATCAGCGACGGCTGGTTGGCCTAGTCATGGTCTGTACCCTATTGACCCTGGCGCTGTGGCATTGACAGTGGGACCTGACTATAAATACGAGGGTCAGACACAGTGTGCGTCATTCAACGATCGTCATTGGGTCAACCATGTCACCAGTTCTACGAACCATCCTTCCCCTTACACCCTGGGTGGGGTTACACGTCTATGAAGATAAAGTCACCCTCGTGGAAGACCGTATCGAATACGGTTACGCTACACCGTGACGGCTGGACCAAGTTTAAACGGGTGTTGGGCGGCGAGCTCGACGGACACCTCATCCACATAGACAATGCCATCTACGTACACCGTGGACCCTTCTTCCCACGCCTGGGCCGCTACCAAGACCCTACGCGAGGCTTCACCCTAGACCCCGATCTGTGGACAGCCTTCGAGAAAGTGGTGCTCATCGTGGACCAGCTGTTTACACCGGACGAGCGGTCATCAGACGAGTTGGAGTGGGCTCGTGCCCTGAGAGAAGCGGCGGCAGAACCCAATGAACAAATGTCTAGCAATGAACCAGACGACGATGCCATTGATTACCCGGCTAGACTTTGACTACCCGATCCTTTGATCTCACGGGGTTCTCCCTATAAAT
>JAVTVY010049985.1:0-24716 GCA_036873755.1 Hanleya hanleyi | reverse complement strand
ATTTCATAAAACAGGAAAGTTTCAGAATTTTGTAAAAAGAAACAAATATATTCACCAAAACAAACTTTCGTCAATTTTAAAGCATGCAAATCTTACCCCCAGTCAGTCAGAGGAGGGAGGATAAAAAGTCAAACTTTTGTTCACGCTCAGGGTGGACTTCCCCAATGCAATAGAATAACTCTTGCAGATACAATAGATTAATGCTAACAAAGATAACTTTTACACTCAAACAAGTACTGGACAGATATTTTATCACAGGATACATAATATACATAATTTACAAATTACCTAATACAAACTATGAATCAGAAATATAGGTTTAACAAGTGTCCATTGCTGTTCCACCCAATTAATGAATATTCATAACATATCTATACTGCCATAAAGGTTTATATAAATCCATTTAAAGGATGTACCAAATGGTCCCCACCCCCATACTTTTTGGTGCTAAATTGTTGTAAGAGGTTATATTTGACATTTAATTGCAGTTTTAACTGTTTTGGGGAAATGTCGAAGCTTAAAATAATCAAAGTTGAAACCCTCCATTACCACACCTGCTTGGAAACGGCGAAAACCGTAACCCGCTGATGGTTGCATCCGATGTCCTATTGTGACGTATGTTGCACAACAATTGGGTATGAGACATCATCATGACGTCAACAAAGGAATTACTTTTTGGCTTTGTGACGTTGGCGTTACAATGGAAATGTCATCTGGAACATCTGCTATGATGGCTCGCGGAGAACTATCGTAATCAGACTTCCACGTCATGGGTTAGCGAATCGCAGCCTTCGTCGTTTCCAAACAGGCGCCTGGCGTGGTACTGGAGGAGTTCAACATTGATTTTTTAAATTTGACCATTCCGAAAAAACTGTAAACCACAATTAAATGTCAAATATAACCTCCCACAACAATTTAGCAACTAAATAGTATGGGGTGTGGGGACCATTTAGTAAAACCTTTAACAAGCTTGTTTCTCTAGGATTACAAAAATGTGAAAATATATGCTAAATCGATAGGTATGATGAACTTAATCTCAATATCAATGCATTTACATAAAATGAGTCCGTATTTTCAATCGAGAAGTTCGCAAGTTTTCAACCAATTGATGACCTTGCCACATAGAACACACCTTCAAAAAATAACGGTGATACACATTTTCAATTTCAGGCCTAGATTAGAGAAACCTGGTTCAAAACATGTCCAAATTTCTAATTCCAATAAATCTGCTAATAATTCAAACAACCTATCGAACCTAAATCACCCCCAATTTGTGGACAAAATTCAATTAGTCTTTTTAATAAATTGAATCCCCCTCTCTATAAGAAATGATGGATGATCTCCCTGATTTTGGACATGTTGTCAACTTCCTCGGCTAATAAATATGATCAACCCTTTTATAGTTGGAAATTTCACTTCCTGTAACTGAATTATAAGAGGATTTATTGTATTAACCCTTTCACCGATCTACACCGATCTTTCACCGATCTTTGGTTTAGCCAGGTGTACATTTTTGAACAGGGAAAGGTCGGTCAAAGGGTTAACTTATACCCCTCAGGCCACGGCAATTATATTTTTTGTTTCACAGGCAGATTTTTTTTTTTTTTTTTTGGACACTCAGCATTTGCACATTATGAACAGGGCCAGATGAGCAAAAACTAACAAAATAAAACTTTCGCCTCCAATCTTGAAAAATTAAAATCCGTTCTTGAAACAAGAAATAAAATGGGTGCGGCCTCAGTGATTGTACAACACAAGTGTGAAGGGTCAGCTTAAAGTGTCCTTCACTGAATCAAGTTAGAATTTGCCACTCATATTAAATATGATTTTGAAGACTAAAATTTACACCTGAGTAGTGTGACTAACCTCACAGGACCTACGAAGTAGGGCAAGGAAAATGACTTTGGGGTCCAAGCGTAATGTCATCGGTCACCTAAATAGGTAAATTTTCATCACAAGTAGGTCAGCTCAGAACTTGCTAGTAACAGTCCCCTAATGCACGTTCATGCCAAAAATCAAGGTTCTAGTGTCAACAGTTCTCCTTATTTTGCCGACAAAAGGATTCGGATGGACTCACTGACTACCAGACAATTTGCAAATGAGAGCCTACTTCGTACGAATATAAGATAACATTTAATAACCAAAATAATCTCATCTGAAGAAAGAATCAGTCTTTTTTTTTCTAAATTTAAGATGCAAGACCTCAAAGATGACATGCAAAGGTTTTGAGATTATCATGTTATATTTTATAGTGGATGAATAGTGATAAAAATATCGGGGAATCTATGTCGCTTGGTTTAATTTTAATTTTTGTTTTTGTTTTTTTTTATTTTTAAATCTTGACTGTGACATCATGTCAGACCAGGCCCTCGACATGCTCGAAGACTGGACATATGTTCAGACTGGTGGTTTGATGTGATGTCACAATCCAGCGTAAAACAAGGGCAGATGAGCGATATGGATTTCATATCTGTGATCGGCCGGTCTTGAGCTACCAACTTTGGAGTACTTTCCTAAAGCTAATAGATGACAAAATACTTAAAATAAAACCGAATGAAGTAGATGACCTGATAGTTCCATCATTAACTTACCCATGCAGAATGGAAAAAAAAGTAAATATGGAAAACTTTGCATTTCACCTTTAAAATCTTCAGGGGGAATGAATGACAGCAAAGCAGGTTGCAAGAAGAGCTAAAAAAAAATTCAACTTTACTAAATGACACAGATCCATGAGTATGAATTCAGCAAATAACATCAGTTCAGATATTGAACAAAGCATCATTTTTCTTTCGAATCTCTGCAGAAGCACACAATGCATTTGATAAATAATAACACAGTAATCAGTCATGTCATTCAAACAAAACTTTAATATCTCCCCAATAAAGAACTACGGTAATCTATAAAATAATTCAATTGCCGTATCAAAAATTCAATCACCCCCAATTCAATCGGCTATTTTAATCAATTTGATCACCCTCCAATATCATTGAAATAATGAAGACATAATACATTTTTTGCATGATTTTGAACCATTTTGTCAACTTCCAGCTCTATTAAATTTGATCACCCCCTAATTGTACAGTAGAAAATTTCACTTCCTGTGATTGAATTATTAGAGGGATTACAATATACACATGCTCTATAAAGAAGTACTTCAACTTTCCACATGATGTATTAGCAAACATAGCCATGTTCTACATCCACTTTGCTCTCACTTCTTCTGTTAACAGGTAAGCGAGATCTCACTCTCTAAAATGGAGGTAAAAAAGGTCGTTTTTCTCAGTAACTTTTGATTCCTGTCTTAACTAATGCTCCAAAACTTCAGGCAAATTAATCTAGCTATTGTTCCATCGTCTATGACTAATTTGCCATTTCAAGAACCAGTCAACATTGTTTCAGTTTGGTGATAAATATTTGGCCTTTTATTATGCAAATTAGATAGATGACAATTTATTTATTTTACTACCATCTGATAGGGATATATTTGCTGTGTGCCCATCAAGAGGATTTTGCTAAATTCATTATGTAAACTGATTTATTGAGCAAAATACGACATTTTTTTTTTACCTCCATTTTAGAGAGTAGAACGCCCTAACCTTATAAAAAACAATACAAATGCTCTAAGAAGTACTTCCACTTTCCAGATGATGTATTTAGCAAACATTGGCATGTTCTACCGAACAAGGTGAGTGAGTAAATATGATTTAACGTCGCTTTCAACTATATTTCATTCATATCACAACGTTGGGTCCTGTTCCTTTTCACACCCCCGAACCACACGGGTGGGGTCCTATTGCTTTTCACACCCGGGAACCCACGAGTGCATCAGTTAGTCGCCTCTTACAAGCTCTCTGAGGAGCTGAGGCTTATTCTACCATGACCTGCGGTGTGCACAATGACATCCCAGGTCAATCCCCGGAAGCCCCACGTGGCTTCTACTGAACAACATTCACTTTGCTCTCACTTCCTGCATGAATCAATATTGTGTTGAGCTCGAGACAAATTCAACTAAGCATATTTGACAACAGCATGGAATGAATCACAATTGTGGGCTTTTCGTAATTTTCATTCTCTTCTCTTTGACATAAAAAGATAAATGAGGAGGTTTTGCACAGAAAGCTTCGAGTGGCTGTTTTTAGTCCAGTTATGTACAGAATTGTCCAAGTTTGATTTAGCCTTATGTGTATAACACTGGAGTGCCATGACAAGTGATGGGCCTTCAATCCCAGTGCTAAGCAAACCCATACACCACCACCCAACATGAACCGAACTCTGATCAGTCAGTACCTGTCTGCCTGAAGTCTGTGTATCTCAGTAATTATTCCCCAGGTATTGTAATAAACTTCTTCGCCAAGTAGACAGAAAGTTAATACGGACAAGAACGCTACACTATATAGCATATACTGATGTTATTCATAATGCGCCACAAGTCTGCGGAAAATCATGGAAAAGGGTAGTACATCTGACATTGCACACCTACATAATACCAAGCATCTACTATGAAAACTTATTCACCAATTAATAATAGAGATACAGTCTGGAAAAGAAAGTACGATTGCATACACTGGTATCATCGATAAAATACCATATCCTTGTGAAAAAAAAAACAAACAGAACAGACAAGTTTGGAAGGACGGATGGAAGGACGAAGTGATTTGTTTATGCTCTTTTTCTAGTTGGGGAGTTAGGACCATAACAAGTTCCTGTAAATTCTCTGGTATTTGCAAAATAAATTTGCATAATTCGAAAGCTAATATCATGAACTGGTAGGAGGTGTGAATATATTTAGAAAACAATATTACATCAAAGCCTCCACAGAGCCACTGTAAATTGTCAATGAATGGCAGTGTCGATATCACAGCATTGAACTTGTTTCAGCGTTTACTTATATTGTTGATAATGCAGGAGTAGATGGCCTCTGGCAATAGTTCAAGATTGCAGACTGGAGCATGTTAGCGCGTTGTGACTCCTCTTCTCGCATGCGCATTATCTCCAGATCTCGAGCTTTCAACTTTTCTTGTACCATCACTAAATCTTTGTCCTTAGCCTCAATGGCCTCACGATGTCGGAGTAACTGATCTGCAAGAGTAGGAATGTCAATCATGAGAACTTGTACAGAAAAGACATTCTGATATGCTACAATCAGTACCCATGTCAGTTTTCACCAGCAATGAAATCCTCGTAGGTGAGCAATTGCTCTCAATGGCGAAGTCCTGATGGTTTTCATGCCCCAGTGATTCCAGGCAATCACAGTCTGGGGAGCTTTGGGTAGTACATGTTACCATTCTCATAAGCTTAACATATTGAGCAAAACTGGCAGAATAGGTTGAATGTGCCTTTATACAAATATCATACTTGGAGATATGGGTAATGTGCTCATATGTAACATAAATACTGTGACAAAGTACTACCCAAGCAACCCAGTCTGTGGCTGACTGGATTCAACAGAGCGTGAACACCAGCGGTATTTCAGGATATTGGGACTTTGCATTGCATTTGTACTGAATAGTCATGGTTTGGAAACTCGATGGGAGCTAATGGGGTGTCAGCAGTGGGAATCGCCAGCCACGCTAGGCGGCGCTAGTGCTCCAACAGGTAAAGGAGACATGGCATCATAAAACACTTATAACGTCGTTACATTATGACGTTGTCTTTGTGATGTCAAGAAAAACGACATGCGCATGCATCATTCACCTCTTGGTACACGTAACCACCTGGCGTAAGTTCGAGCTGGTGAACCCCATTACATCATAGGAACTACGTCCGGTTCGTGTGAAAAAGGTTTCAGTGATAACTGTCCGCTTCTGGTGGACAATCATCTCATTAAATTAGTCTGTTAGCCAAGTTTGTTTTTGTCTGGCGTGCAGTGATCAGACAATAGCGATGGTCATGGTTAAGCAAGGGAAGCAACTTTGCCTCCATCAAATTAAAGCAGAGGGCATATGAACATTTTCACATCTCTGATAACAAGAACAACACAATTTTCCATCTGTTCAAAATTTTCTGGCGTAATAGAGTAGGACCTTTGGCCTTATTACTGCAAAACTGACCCAAAGTTTTGAACCAATTCATCAAGTGGAACAAAACATTTACTCTGTTTCAAAGGTTTTCTGGTATATGTGAACTTGACCTCTGACCTCCAAATAAAATAAGGTCATTCTTTGCCTATTGGCAAGTTATACACAAATTTTGGTACCAATCCATAACCTGGAACTTCAGATTTACCACTGAACTTGAGATTTACCATTTCTCTTGCATATTTATTTTTACCTTAAATCCGTAACTTAAAACTAGAGACCAAATGACATGAACCAGATGAACACAGTATAAACTAATCTTGTCTAAACTGCCAGTGTGAAAAACTTCAGTCGACACAAGGTTAACAATGGGGGGGGGGGGAAATTCGCTTTACTGTCACACTCAAGGCTATTTCACTCATATGGTGACAGCCAGTATGAATGGCGAAAGAAGCCAGAGTACCCGGAGAGAACCACCGCCCATGAGCAATTAACTGGCAAACTTTCACAAATGCACCAGCGGGGCTTGAACCCGGGCCAGTTCAGTGGTGCGAGGCTAGCGATCACCAGTGATGTGCCTTAGACCACTCTGCTACCGATGGGGTCCTGCTAACATGGGTTTAGATTATAAATACTTACCAGAAAGATCCTTGTCGGCCTTATCCAGTTTCTCTCTAAGGTCAGTCTGGAGTTGTCTCTCTGTGTCCACCTTATTCTGCTGCTGACTCAGCTGCATCTTTACTTTACCCACCTCGGCTAGCACCTGACTGTTCTTACCCGCCAACTCCTAAACACAATAACCATGTCAAATGTGAACAAGCTTATGATTGGCCAAAACAAATTCTTTCGTTTCTGGGCAAAGACCTCCGAAAAAGTGGTACGGTGACCCAGATTTGTTTTTCACTATATATATACTTTTTTTTGATTCCGGAAGAGCCCTGACATGGAACAATGATAAAAGTTATAATCACAATATATCATGCCTCAAACCTGAAACATACCATTTTTAACACTATTGATTGTTATGACAGTATAGTATAATTGGTTATCGTAACAATTCAGTCTTTTAATGTCCAATCACCTTCAAAGGACCTGGCACAGTTTAGTGAGGTTTGCCCCCCCATGATGAGTGGTTTGGAGTGGTAAAATGAAATTTTCCAGTTAGCTAAATGCATATTATCTTGTCATATGTTCTGAGTATTTCCAGGCCCTGGGTCTTATGGTTTTTTTAGTAACAGCCTCATGGAGTAGTGTATTTGTGCCAAATCATCAAATTGAAGGGGAAAATAAACACTTTTTTCCTCGTAAACATATTAATTCAGCCAGTCCAAAACCAAAATAAAATTTACCCTTGATAAATTGGTCACATCCATAGTCATGATAGTTAGTTTTGGCTCTGGATTGGCTTCATATGTTTACAGAGCGAGCAGGAGTTTTTTTCAGTTCAAAAGAGGCGATTTTGCACAAATACACCGCTTTAAGAGGCTGTTATTCAAAAACCCGAAGACCTAGGGCTTGGATAATAGTCCATACCGCACCTCATGTACATGTAGGCCAAAACCTCAATACGGTAAGTTCCCTAAGTATTCGTGACCGGAAGTGAATATCGCAGTCGTGAATACGAAGCTGCGCATCAGAAAACCCCTCGGCTCTGGGCGCCAGCCATTCATAATGTATTCAATTTGAAGCAAGACTTCAGGAACACCAAGCAGTCAAGTGACAAATATACAGATTATGGCAAATTTTGCCATTTGAAATGGCCTCGAAAGTTTCCGTCCAATCAGAGAAACCAGTATTCATTACATAAGTCTGTTGATGCAAATTTTACATCGAGCATTTGAAAATTATCAGAGATAGAGATCAATAATGATTTCACATAAATTAAAGATGGCCGCCCATCCTTCCCACCACTCAGAGAAACTGATGCGGTTATTCATTGCAAGTCTCTTGATATATGGATGCTGTATACCAAGTTTCATATAGAACACTGAAATGGTATCAAAGATATACATCATTAAAGATTTTGCATAAATTAAAGATGGCCACCAAGGTTTCCGCCCAATCAGAAAAACCAGAACTGTCTATTGATACATCGATGATGTATACAAAATTTTACATCGAGCACTTGAACGGTATCAGACATATAGATCATTAATGATTTTGCATAAATTAAAGATGGCCGCCCATCCTTCCCGCCACTCAGACGAACTGATGTGGTTATTCATTGCAAGTCTCTTGATACATCGATGCTGGATACCAAGTTTCATATAGAACACTGAAATGGTATCAAAGATATACATCATTAAAGATTTTGCATAAATTAAAGATGGCCACCAAGGTTTCCGCCCAATCAGAAACGCCAGAACTGTCATTTATCGTAAGTTCTATTGATGCATCGATGATATATACCAAATTTTACATCGAGCACTCGAACAGTATCAGAGATAGAGATCATTAATGAATTCGCATACATTAAAGATGGCCGCCCATCCTTCCCGCCACTCAGAGGAACTGGTGTGGTTATACATTGCAGGTCTCTTGATACATCGATGCTGTATACCAAGTTTCGTATAGAACACTTGAATGGTATCAGAGATATATATCATTAAAGATTTTGCATAAATTAAAGATGGCCACCAAGGTTTTCACCGAATCAGGGAAACTGGTTTGGTCATTCCTTTGAAGTTTCTTGATGCATCGATGATCTATACCAAGTTTCACACTGAACAGAGAAATGGTACCTAAGATACACAAGATTAATGATTTCGCATAAATTAAATATGGCCGCCAAAGTTTCCAACCAATCAGGTCCAGATTCAATAGGGTTCTGGGTCATGAGCATATGGATGTGCAGTGCAAGTTTGGTGTGCCTAGGGTACGTCGTTCTAAAGATATCTTGGTAACAAGAAACCTGTGACGGTTTCGCATAAATTAAAGATGGCCGCCAAAGTTTCAAACCAATCAGGTCCAGATTCAATAGGGTTCTGGGTCAAGAGCATATGGATGTGTACTGCAAGTTTGGTGTGCCTAGGTTAAGTCGTTCTAAAGATATCTTGGTAACGAGAAAGGTGTGACGGACAGACGGACAGACGGACAGACGGACGGACGGACGGACGGACGGACGTACATGACGACGACAATACCCTTCGGCCAAATTTTGGCCGAGGGGTAAAAACTGACCACTTCCGAATATTTTGTGCAGGTCAGTTCAGGAAAACGGACGTTTTCGTAAATTTAGAGTCCCCATATTGACGGAGCTTCTCGACGTTGGGGCACACTGCGAACAGGCAGGTTAGCGTGAAGAGAAGAGCTGCATGTTATGCCCGTTTCACGAGTGTAGGAACGGGCTGCCATACCGTCCGGACGGCCCAGTTGGTAACAGTTCGTTTGGTTACGTTGATAACAGTTCGTTTGGTTACGTTGATAACAGTTCGTTTGGTTACTAGTCCCCAACTTCTAAAATGTCTATCATCAAAGAAAAACTGATTATTCGTACAACATTACATTGTTTGCTAATTGGAATGTTTTATCCACTGCTTTGTTGTGTTATGAATCGTGAACACGTAACCCCCATATGTTCAAAGTAATAATTGAATCAAGCCTTTGTGTCTATTAATAGCCTGTACATTTCCGCTTGCATGGGGCCTAACAAAGGGGCGTATGCACACTGCGTAACTGTACTCTGGAGCAGGCGATGCCTCTCTTCATCATGTTCATAAGATAACCTTGTTTAATTGAAATGAATATCTTCCAACATTTATCCGATGATTATGTAAAACGGCTAAAATAGTTAATTTTATATGCAAATATTGTGGGATTTACCTGAAGTATCAATAAAAAAACTCCAATGTCATGTGAGTCGAGGGAGCCAGTATTTCATTTCTTCAGATTTGCTAGAAGTCTCCTGTACATTTTTTACTTCAGCACGGAAGCAGCTGGTATTTCATTTGAGCTATCGGGAGATGTCTTAGACATTGATGCTGGTCAACCTGAATATCCCCATTGAGCCTCTTTGTGCACACAATCTAAGGTAAATCTGCTAGTCGCTGAGAAAATTGTTTGGGTAATTGGAACAAATGAATTGCTTTGTTTCATTTCAGCAACAAAGTAATGAATGAAAATGAAATGAACAGAAAACTGTTATTTTCTTTTAGACGGTCACTTCATTAAATCATTGCAGTGAATATGACCAATAATTATATGTAAACCAGTCAGAATCTTTAATTTGTATACAAGATTAGCACAATCAAAAACAATAAATCGGATGATCGCAGGTTTGAAGTGAGACCAGCCAGTCTGTCACGGGTTATACAATCGGTCTGCATATGCAAACTGATCCAACACTCTGCCTTGTTGGCATATAATAAACGATTTGGGCTGAAACTGGCTCTAGCTAATTTGAAAAATAATAGTTTTCTCTGGACTCTGATGATTCGTGTAGTCTTAAATGTCTCCATTCCAGGCAGGATCAAAGCACTCCCTTTCTTGAACTCTCAGTACTTTTGGCCTTGTGCCAAAACCAGGCTGCAATATTGGATACATTTACATATCAATGGACAAGTCCTGCATATGGGGTGAAAAAGGGGTTTATCTCTGCTTGGCATCACAAACTGCATGGGAATTTGCCAGCTAAAAGAGGTTCATATGGGGACGTTCTGAAGAGTAAAAGTCGCTGATAATCCCTGGCTCATTCTTTCAATCTTTCCATGGATCAGGGATTCATACAAGTCAAAAATTTTACCACCGAAAACTCCATATTACTCAAAATTGAGTTTTCCCAATGGTGAAATTGAGTTTTCAAAATTTTTTACCACCAATCCAAACATTGCGATCGAGTTTTCAATTTTTTTTACCACCGATTCACTTATTGGTATTGAGTTCTCAAATGTTTCAACCACCACCATGCTGGTGTCAATAACACATGATATTGATGGTTCAGCGGTAGTTGATAATGGCACTTTCCAAAATAGATTCATATTACTCCATATTCAATATTTCAGTTCAACTTTAATTAAGGCATTAGCCACCTGTCTAAGCCATTTAATTATGTGGTTCATCATAAAACATTCACAGAAACAAGAGCTTTTGGTCTGAGCCGATTCATATCGAAAAACATGTACATTGAAATTAACCACGGAAATGAACATCCAACTTCTGATCATTTAGACAAAAGTAATATTTTATTCCATCAGTAGGAGGTATAACTCTTAAAATCATGCTTAGCAAGTCTGAAAAATTTGAAGAGAATCGTGTCAAAACTCTAGGCTGATTCTACAATGTTTTAATTGATTAGTACATTGCAATGAATTGGAGAAATGGTGAAGTCTGAATCCCAATAACTTTGACAAAAATCTGAATTGTCTAAAAAAAAAACAACAGGTGCACATGAGGCATGCATGTGAAGTTTCAAAATCATCCTGTAGAAATTGTGGAGTTAAATGTCAGTGATACACTGAAATTATGTCAATACTTATTGATTACACAACCACGATTTGACATACAAACGGACAGAAGGGCAGACAGAGTAAAACAAATAATGCTTGGCAAAGAAATGACAAAGTCTGATTCCAGTGAGTTTTTTATCCTTGGAAAAATGCGCACCAAACACGCGCGAAAAAACTGAGTTGTAGTGAATAAATATTGAGATCTTCAAGAGATAAGTCGAGTTCCCAACTGAAAATGTTGAGTTGTCCGGACAAATTATCAAGCAAAATCGTTGTTGTTGTTGTTGCCTTCACTCTTTCAACTAGCGAGTGTTACTGTTAGACGTTAGCGCTTGTCCGCTTGTCGGGAGCAAGTAAAAATCGGCACGGGCAATGCAACGTTCATGTTAGCTGCCCGTATTGGCAAGCACGATTTTCTTCCGATTAAAATACTCACTGACGAAGTTTTATTGAGCTCTTATTCTCCGAAATAAAGCGTCAGAATCACTCAGCTTGTTCTGGTTCTGGTTTCGTTTTCGACTTGAAGTTGCTAGGCATGAACAGTCGATATAAATATCTATAGGCTGACTGCGCCACATTGAGCCAGTCAATATAGTGAAGTTCATTCAATTTATCCATTAGTTCTGCCTTTCAAGCGGATCGTGTGCAAATCTTGCGGGAGATTAACAACAACAACACCACACGTGGTAGCACGCTTTCTGCGCCTGTGAAAGGTAAACTTATTGTCATTTTCGCGGTAAGATCGTCATTCGATTGAGTTTATTTCGTAATTTGGGGCTGTCAAATTAACTTTGACCATGTCTGGCGAATTGAGTTTTCCACAAAAAATTGAGTATTTGTCCAGTAAAACGAAAGCAATTGAGTTTCTCGCCATACGAATTGAGTTTTCAAATTTTTTTTACCACCGAATACCGGTGGTAAAAACCGACTTGCATGAATCCCTGTGGATGTCAGTAAATCATTCTATCACACAGATGTGTAAACACCAATATTTTCAAAACCCTTTAAGTAAACTGCGTATTAACCTCGAGTCCTTGCTATAATTGCTTTCAAATAACAGATGTATCCATTTTTATTGGGAATGGATATGGGAGCTATGCTTAGTCCCGTCATTTGACGAAAAAAAAGGATGTTCACTTTCGTATATTCATTTTCTGACGCTGTCGTGGCGATTGGTTTCGTAAAACCATCTAAAATATATTTAAGACTCTCTTCTTTAGGATATAACAAGCTGAAAATATTGTAAATAGGTTTGAAAGAGAGTAAAACGGCTATTGAGCGGCGCTTTATAGGAGATTGTTCATAACCAGGTTGGTATTTCATAATATCCCACGCCTCTGTCTAATTTGAACGCTCGAATAAGAACGTTCTTTTTCTGACGCTCCTTTTTCTCACGGGATAGTGTTCATTTTCCGACTGCCTGACGTTCGTTTGCTGGGAGAAAAAGAACCAGTACGGGTTCATTTTCTGACGCATTCTTTCAGTTTGAACGTGAAAACTTTTGACACGCTCTCGAACTCTTTGATGCGGATGTTTTCCCCATCCCACAACTACATAAGCCCACAATATTATCAATCTCGCGACCACATAAATGGGGGACTTTCGAATAGTTAGGACCGCGGTTTTTCACGAATGGGCCGTTTTCGATTACTTAGGGAACAGTGTCACGTGACCTGGCGAAAAATGCCTGTTTTCGAATTTACTTAGGGTCGCGAATACTTTGGGAACTTACCGTACTCAAAGAAAAAAAAAAGAATATCAGTTGGAGAAATAGTAAAATTTCCGTCCATTTCGACAAACTTCAGTCTTGCCATAACATGCACAACCACAAAAATAAAATATTTAGAAGTAATTTTTACATTTTTAAGCTAAAACTTACCTTACTGACATATGCATTCCTGTGCTAACACGGATTAATCGAGTGAAGAATTTTAACAATAGCCCAGTTTTTCCTGCCACAATGTCCAAGTGCCCATATCAGAATACAGTGCTAACCGGAAGTTTTGGTGGGAACATTACTCAGTAAGGTAAGTTTTAGCTTAAAGGTTATACCAAATGACTCTATACTACTTTGCATTAAAACATACCCAGTAGTGTTCCAAACAACAAATTAGTATTTTTTTCTTGAATAATGTCGTTGAAGTGGGTTTTAGGACACGAATAGCACACATGTGGGAGAAAACGTATTGGAGCCATGACCTCTGGTGCATGACGTCACAACCTGATTACGATTGCGCCGTAAACGTCATAGTCTATGACGTCGGGCGTTGTTACGAAAGATTCACCCAACTGTGGGAGTTCTAGCGTGATGTCGCTGACATTTTGACGTCACAACAGGCATTTCAGCGAGATCGTAATCAAGTTGTGACGTCACAGGTCAAGCGGTCACAGCTTTCGCCATTTTGAAAGGGGCGTGAAATTGTCGCACTTTACTGCTGCTATTTCCAACCTTGGGCAGTTTGAAAACATACAAAAAATGTAAAACAAGTCTATATAATCACCTCTACAACAATTTAGCACAAAAAAGTAGCAGATTTTGAGACCATTTTGTATAACCTTTAAAAATGTAAAAACTGATCTTACTGACATATGTGAGAATACCATAGAAGGGTGGCTGAGAGAGCAAAGAGACAGTACTAGTGAAAGACAGCGCAAAAGCATTGTGGTGGGCACCAGCATGGGACTCCAGGCTGACCGTTAAAGCTTAGCTAAGCATGGACTTCCTGAAGGGCCCATGAGTAACAGTGCAATAGAACGGTACGGTACCGTAAACGCTGTTACTGGGTTAACCCCTATACCTCCAATGACTAATTGGCGCTGGCATAATCATAATGGAAGTTAGATACACACTCCCCCCCTTTTCTAAAAAAGAGTTTTTCATGTGAGAATGTGAATTCTTACCATTAACATGAAGCTGCGCTATCCAAACCCCTCGGCTCTGAACCCCAGCTATTATAATAAGGGTGTCTCTACCAATTGATTGGCTTGTGGGAAGAAATATTTACCCATGGTATTGTAAGTGTACTTTCCTTGAAAAAAAAAAAGTTTTCCTCCCCTTAAATTAATTTGTTTCTTGAATAAATTGAAAGAGCTGTATCGATGTCTCACCAAAACAACAGTACACATGGCTAGATAAATACAGTACATGTATACTAAATGGCACATGTATGTCATTTTCAAAACAGATTTGCAAGCATTCTTTGCATTGTCTAAGAGAATAAATGAATAAATCAGTCATCCAATCAATAAATAAATGTGATAGTATACAAACATGATATAGAAATTATATGCAAACTTAACATAGGAATTAGTGGATTTTGTTAGACAAGGGGCACAACTCTGCAAAATACTTTCTGACACGACTCATTTTCGATAGGCATCTAGTTCAGGTCAAGAGAAACAACTGTATCACGTTAGGATGTTGTATATGGAACGGTTCTGAAATTATCACAACAAATCATAAATGGATTTTTATTTGTAAAAAGGGGCATAACTCTGCAAAATATTGTCCGAGATGACTCATTTTCGATAGGCTTCTAATTTACGTGAAGATAAATAGATGTAACAAGTTTGGTTGCCATGCATGAAATGGTTCTGTAGATATCGCGGTGACGGATTTTATTAGACAAGGGGCATAACTCTGCAAAATACTTTCTCACACGACGCATTTTCGATAGGCATCTAGTTCAGGTCAAGAGAAACAACTGTATCACGTTAGGATGTTGTATATGGAACGGTTCTGAAATTATCACAATAACAAATCATAAATGGATTTTTATTTGTAAAAAGGGGCATAACTCTGCAAAATATTGTCCGAGATGACTCATTTTCGATAGGCTTCTGATTTACGTGAAGATAAATAGATGTAACAAGTTTGGTTGCCATGCATGAAACGGTTCTGTAGATATCGCGGTAACGGATTTTATTAGACAAGGGGCATAACTCTGCAAAATACTTTCCGACACGACTCATTTTTGATAGGCACCTAGTTCAGGTCAAGAGAAACAACTGTATCACGTTAGGATGTTGTATATGGAACGGTTCTGAAATTATCACAATAACAAATCATAAATGGATTTTTATTTGTAAAAAGGGGCATAACTCTGCAAAATATTGTCCGAGATGACTCATTTTCGATAGGCTTCTGATTTACGTGAAGATAAATAGATGTACCAAGTTTGGTTGCCATGCATGAAACGGTTCTGTAGATATCGCGGTAACGGACGGACGGACGGACGTACGGACGTACAGACGTACAGACGTACGGACGTACGGACAGCCGTACATGATGACGACAATACCCCTAGGCCAAATTTGGCCGAGGGGTAAAAACCAATAAAATCAACAGGCCTCTAGTGTCTGTGTGTCGACCCGACCCCAGTGATTTGTTGTGCCGTCACTAGGGGTCCCAACGAGCGTAGATCGTCCTTGATGAGTGTCCTATCCATCAGATAGTATGATGCAAGGTTGTATGCCATCTCCAGTATAACAGGCCCTCATAATGTCAGTTACTGACCTATTGGTCCATAAGGGCCAGAACCCTGATCTCGTGAACAGAGACTCTATACAACGCAGCCTGCATCAGTGACACTTCATGGTAGGCTAATCTAATAGTTTTGGAGAGCCAGGAAGAGATAGTATTCTTTGCTATCTCTTGCTGGATCCGGGGACAAAATGGTATAAATAATCATCTTCTCCCAGCACATAATACCTTAGTGCGATTAATATACACAGTAAGGTTGCGGACCGGACACATGAGATTATCCGATTTGAGACACGAGGACAGGAAATCCACAAAAGTGGAAACCTTAAACTCCCTATAAGTACAGTCGCGCAAGATTGGTTCTTGGCCATGAATTCCGGAATAGTAGTAGGAACAACGTATGTCCAACGAGAATCGTGCCTGATTTCCCTAACGTCCAGAGCGTGCAACTCAGACACTCATACCGCTGAAGCTAGTGCCAAGAAAAACAATGTTTTGTAGGACAAGAATTTCAGATCAACGGTAGCTATAGGTTCAAACGGATGTTCTGACAGTCTCCGCAGAACATACGCCAAATCCCATTTTGGAAGTTTCGGTACAGTGGCTTGTCTATCGATCTTAAACGATCTAACTAATGATGTTAAATTAGGATCGGAGGCTGAATTAACGCCCGTAGAAAGGTTGATAATCCTAAATAATGCCGCTCTGTAACCATCCAGTCGATGGGGCCAAAACTCTGTCCTGGAACAGGAATAGCAGGAAATCTGCTATCTGTGGAATAGAGACATGACCGGCATTAATGTTTTTTCCAAAACACCACTCATCGAAGACCTGCCACTTTCCTTGATAGAATGCGGAAGTGGAGGTTCGAGTGGAAGCGACCATTCTCTGTGCAGCTTCCCGAGAAAAACCCGCCTCAGAGAGCTGATTCCTGAGCACTCGCACATGTGCAGTTGGAATAGCTGAGGTTGGTGGTGGAAAATGGCTGACTTCGGTTGTTGAAGTAGTTTTTCCCATGGTGAATGATGTCTTGGAATGTCGACCACTAATTCTAGTAGGTCGGGCGGGAACCACAGGCGAGATGGCCACCAGGGGACTACTAGATACATGACGCACAGATGCGCACGTATCTTTTGTAGTACAAATGGCAGGATTGCCGGAGGCGGAAACACGTACGCTATCAGCCCCGACCAATCCTGCTTGGGTGTCCAGTACTGGTGACATATACAGCAAGAGTTGATGGTTAAGGTGAGTGGCAAACAGATCTATCTGCAGAGTTTCCCAAATTTGAGTGATCTGGCGCAGAACATCTGGTGTAATTGCCACTCTCTCGGTATTATCTGATGTTTCCTGGACAGAGCGTCGGCTGGAACATTTAGATGACCTGGTATGTGTCTGGTACGAAGGACTAGGTCGTGTTGCCAGCACAAGTGGAATAGAATCTTGGCTTGCTTTAACAGATTGATTGACCGAGTTCCTCCCATCTTGTTTATGTATGCCTGATATCGACTTGGACTCGAGGTGTGCCCCCCAGCCCTGCATCGACGCATCCGTGAACAACTGACGAGTTGCGTGAAATGGAAGCAGTGTGACTCCAGGCATCACATTGAGTGAGTCTAGCCACCACGATAGGTCTGACATTCTCTGTGACAGGAATTATGGGATTCCTGTGCCTGTGCGGCCAATGATGATTTAGATAGATCATTAATGGTCGTAACTGTAACCGGCCTTGTGGTATGACATCCTGAGTGGATGTCAAGAGGCCGATTACTGATGCAAACTGGAGGGCTGTTCGGCAAGAATCTCTGATGAATATAGGTATCTCATGACACATCTTGCACCAGCGAACTTCCAGTGGTCGAGCAAGAACCAAATTGGTGTTGTAGGCCACACCTAGGAAGCATCGCCACTGTGATGGCGTTAACTTCGATTTTTCCTTGTGAGGGAGATAACCCAATAATTCGAGGATGCGCCATACAAGGTTGTATTGCATCGGAGCTGGTCCCTGCACATATTCCTGGTAATGGAATTGTTGAGGTAGAAATGGTATTTTATACCCAGATTGTGCAGGTATGCTGCCACTGACTGAAACATCCTGGTAAATACATACCCAAGGGGAACTGGCTAGTCTGAATGGAAGAACCTGAAATTGGAATCGGTGCGCGCCGACCATAAATCTCAGGTACTTTCGGTATTTCGGATGGATCGAGATATGCAGATAACATCCCGTAGATCCAGAGATGTTAGCCATTCCCCTTTGACCAGGGCGGTCTTGATAGACCAGAAGGATTCCATGCAAAAGTGAGGTGGTTTCGTCAGGAAGTCCTTGTTCATCCTGCGCAGGTTTATGACCATGCGCATTTCCGGTGTATCCTTCTTCAGCACAAGGAACACCAGTGAATAGAACCTGGGGGACCAGTCATTGACCAGAAGTTCTATTACTGCATGCTTCTGGATGAGTTTGTCCACAGAGGCCTGTGTTACCAGAAGATGTGCCTTTCGTATTGGTATATGAGAAGGCATTAGAGCAGCAGTAAGAGGTGGATCAGGGGTTGAAATATTCAAAATAATTTACCTGTCACACGAGACAGGTGACCAAAATGTTTACCTGTCATCTTTAAGAATTACCTGAACATGCTATCGTTGAAATTGTCACTTAAATGTAACTCGAGATTAATGACAAAGTTAGATGTTGCAAGACACTAATAAATTAATGACACCTTGTTTACTTGCACTTATTAGCAGGTGTTTTGAATGAATTTTGTTGAAGATATATTTTGAACACCAAAACAAAATTATTGGCTACCTGTCAATAGAGACAGGTACTTTATTTCTCTACCTGTCACTTTAAAAAATTACCTGTCTCTGACAGGTAGACAGGTGTAAATTTCGACCCCTGTGGATTCACTGACAATACTAGAGGATAACCATACCGTAGGACACAGGTTACCAATGGATCCATTCCCGATGTTTGCCAATTCCACTAAAATCCTTGAAGTCGTCCCCCAACTGGGAGACTGGATTTCGGTGGGACCGGAAGTTGTGGCAATTCGTGGTCCTGCCATGTCAGTAGTTTGACATGGCCCGAATCATCACCGGCTCTGCTGCTTCTTGCCAGGGCCTTTTCCTTTGCCTTTTTTGCTGGGTTTGGCCTGGCCTTGCTGTTGTGGCATGTGCTCTACCACCTGTAACTTCCCCTTTGGACAGGAAGTGGAAGTAGTCGGTCTTGGTTCTTTGGCTGGGGGATCGGAAGCTTCCGCGGAAGCAAGTTTAACCGCCCCTAACCACCCGCTCTAGGAGTAGGAATAGGCTTTGCCTTTTTCTACCATATCTCTAAGAGACGGGATAATGCCATTGAACAACAGCGAAGATGCTGGTGATTGCTCTTCTGATGTCCGAAGGTCCATATCCGGAGCATAGTTAACCACAGAAGCAAGGTAAGACTGGCGTCTTGAGCGGACTTGAATCGCTCCATTGAACGCGGATAAAGCCAATGCATCAGCATTAGCTTTAGCAGCCACATAGATATGCCAGTAACTGTAGTTCGGAACTATAACTGGTTGCTAACTGGGAATGCAACAGCCTGCTCAACACAGTGGAAATACCTGGTGAAAACCAATCCATGTGTGCGGCTATGGCTAACCCGTGTCATGCAGCTTCTTCAATAGTTGAAGATTGTTTGCCAGTTTAGCGGGATCACGACCTTGGCCGGAACCTTATTGCCTTGACATATGTCAGCGAATTCCGGTCCCAGTTACAAGTCTTGAAGTCATATGCCGAATTAAGAATACCGTAACGGTTATGCTCTAGATGTAGGTTTTTCCACAGGAAATGAGACCGAAGCAGAAGCCAGTCTAAATAGCGCATGCCTACCCATTCTTGTAAGACGTTCCTGCCGTGTCTTAGGCTGGGCTAAGACCGTCTCAAGTACGGAGCACAATCCATGAATGGCATTTGATGCAGCAAGTGCCGATGTCTGCCTGGTAAATGTCGATATAGCCTTTGCCATAGTTTGGAGGCAAGAGGACTTCGGAGGCGGGGGTCGTGACATATTCGGGTATATAACTCGTAGAGAGCGTCTAATACCTCTGAATATGAATGCCACGCTGGATCCTGATCATCAGAATACTCATTTGAGTGACGATTCACAACCCCCTGATGTCTCACCGAGCAACCGACAGATCAATAGGGTCTGACGTCACAACTGGAAGCTGTGAAGGAACCGGGCAAGGAACCTGAACAGGACCGGAAGTTGACGCCAATAGTTACAGAAATTGATTCAAACTCTGCTGCTTGCTGGTCCATTCTACGAAGGATTTCAGCAGACACGGAGTCGCCAAGAACCAGAACTTGCGTATTGATCTGTGGGCTGAAGGGGACCCGCCTATAAGGGGATGCGACAGGTCTAGACCATTGCATTTCCGGACATACCGGTAGTCTCCATCCACCGGAAGTCGTCATAACGGGCCTCATAACGGGACCGGATGAAAAGTCCAAACCGGAACCCTAGAGGATGCCATACCGGAACCCAGGGTTGACTGGAAATGGCGGACTAGAAGTGGGTGATGAGCTTATATGGGTTTATATTACCCGACTCAGACCCGGTACCAGTCATATCCCGCTGTGACTGGAACAATGCCATGTTTCTAGTAACGTCCTGCAGACAATAACCTTGACCCCCTGCGCCTGGCCACCCGTAGGTTTTCATTTGCATGGAGCTTGATCTCACCCAGCCTGGCGTTACAGAGCTCGTACCGGAGAAATACGGGGTGTTACGTAAGGCCATGGAGTTAACTCCTGGTGAGACCATGGATATATTAGCTTGCTGTGGTGTAATACCAGAAGTTGTTGCAGCACTACTTACCAAGCCTAGGGCTGCCCTTGGAGCAACAGGGAGTGATATATTTGGTCCCTGACCAACATAAATCACCTGGGAATTATTTGATACCGAGATATACCCACGAGAATTCCCTAATGTTGTATCATTCCCAAAAACCTGTACGGGCGTATGTTCGATATCACCACTTCTTACATGGGGTGTAATAGTGGATCTCGTTCCCGATTGTGTCTCAATCTGCATAGGGGATACACTAGGGGAAGTTCCAGTTCCACGATTTTCTCGTACCCTTGTCTAGGACAGAACCCAATACTTTAACCGGTTTCTTCTTACCTGTGGAAAGATCAGAAACTAAGGTACCAGTGCTTGGCCTTTATTTAGCAAAGAACGTAAAGGGCCTGACCATGGAGTATCAACCGATGCAGGCTTCTTCAACGTCTCATTTACAATTAAATGAGAAGGCGGAGTCATAGTATTAGTCTCTGAAACTAAATCTGGAGGAAGGAAGTCCACACCAGACCCGGTTGTTAAACTTTCAATTAAATCCTCTGGCCATTGTTGACACTCCTGGCATCTATGGTTACGATCACAAACAATATGGCCACAACAAGCAATACAAACAGAGTGCAGATCGGCCATAGTTTTGGACTTTCCACAGACGCTACAGAACATTGAGGCCATTCTTATCATCATGAATACCAGAAAGAATACTTCCCAACTGACATGACTGAATACAATGGCTTGTAGTCTTGTAGATTGATGTTTCACTCGTAAATGTAAATCCTCCTATAAACACGTTAGCTTTGTTAACACACGACTTTACAGTTGGCAGGCCAAGTAAAGAAGAGACGAGCATTGTATATGGGTGCTTGGGCATTGTGATTGAGTGAGTGAATATGATTTAACGTCGCTTTCAACTACATTTCAGTCATATCACGTTGGGTCCTATTTCTTTTCACACCCGGCAACCACATGGGTGGGGTCCTATTCCTTTTCACACCTAGGAACCCCACAGATGCCTCAATTAGTCGCCTCTTTAAGACAAGCTCTCTTTGGAGCTGAGGCTTAGTCTTACCATAAGCTGCGGTGTGCAAAAAGATATCCCAGGTCAATCCCAGGAAGCCCCACGGGCATTGTGGTGGGAAGAACTTTGCTATTGTTAAAATTCTTAAGATTAATCTGTGTTAGCACACGAACGCATGTCAGTATTAGTTTTGCTGCGTAAAAAATGTGATTATGTCAGTTATATGACACTCCACAATGATGTCTTCTAACAAGCAGTGATGTCGCCCACTTTTATATGTGACGTTGCAATGTTGAAAACCAAGCCACACAGTGCACTCCACTGTGGGCATCATGAAACAAACGGCATGCCATGCCATTTATTTTTGATGATCATTTTCTCCTATTGTCTCATGAACGCCAGATAGAAGCCGAGATTAATGTGGTCAAATATACTTTAGTGAGTGAGTAGGATTTAGCGTCGTTTTCAACATTTTCCCAGTCATATCCAGGCAGTGCCTACATATGCCAGAACACGAGAGTTCCTATTATCCTGGACACCGATCAGCCAAGCCAATCTGACGAGAACCGGCATGCCCATCTTGAGTTTCAGAAAAATTGATGGCAGTCTAAATTTTAAGGCTGATATCACAAAAACAGAGTATTTCCATGATTTAGTTCTAATGAACCACTCAAACCTACTGTATTCAGTTCATCCAACCTCCTGCGTAGTCCTTCAATCTCCAAGCTGAGGTTACTGTTTTTAGCCTGGAGGTCATTAACTGTGCCTGTTTGGTGGTTACAGTGGGACTGTAAATCGTCCTTTGTGGTCTGTAAGAGTCGCACTTTGTCTTCTAACTGTTTGACTCTCAAATCCTGCAAAAACAAAATGCCCTCAGAAATTCTATGTCACGAGGATATAACATTGGAAAGAATATTTTAACATTTCCTGTAATCATTCTCAAAATCATTTTAAAATCATTTTTACTACATGTACTACAACCATTGCATTGAAACAAGATCAGTTTGGTAATCTGAGGTTAACCGAATGAAGTCTTAATCAGTCATTCAGATCACATGATTATCACATGACCAGCCAGTCATTTCGATCACAGGACCAGTCAACCATTCAGATTATATGATCATCACATGACCAGCCAGTCATTTAGATCACATGATCATCACATGACCAGTCAGTCATTCAGATCACATGATCAACCAGTCATTCTGATCAGGGCTGTTCCATTTGAAAATATGTACCCCCCACCCATATTGGTGGGTGGGGTTGTCCAGAATAGAAATCTCTTGGTGGTCCCTCCAGGTAATAAATTGCTTCTCTTGGTGATTGTTTAAGCCTGTAAAAATATTGCTTCTATGGGTGGGCCCTCTACCAATATGCACTTTGTTATTTGGAAAGGGATTCCTTTTTAAGGGGAGACGTGCGTTGACATATCGGGGCTGAACAATAAAAAAATTGAAAATGAGATTTTGTATTTTTTGCGTCCATAATGTGCCCAATTTTCACATAAATAAATTTATTGGCTGACAAAATCATTGAAAATAGTTTAATTAATACCTAATTACTCGTGTTGTTAAACGGTCTCTGTCATTATTCGCCTAAAACCACTGAAAACAGCAAGTTTTAGTCGTTGACAACAACCATTTCCAGGTCTAGATCGTTGGCGTTGTTGTTGTTGCCGCATATCGTTGGAAAGCTGAAGTTACAAGCTTGGATTTGGGTTAGATCGGCAATCTTCGCCTCAATCCGGTGTATTCCCCGGGAGAAAATATAGTCAAACTCTTACGGAAACATCCATATATGGCAGAAGCTCATTATCATACGTCTCGGGGTCTCGAAAACATCCTTTTATGGCGAAAGCTGCATTACCATATCACTTCCGTGGATAACGGAGCGTCCCGAGTGACGTCAATGGATGGCTGTGGGCATGCGCGGTCGGTCACTTCTTTAGCAACGGCTCAGAAGGAAATGGCGGCTGTTTCATCGCTTCAACTGTTTGAAGCGTGAAAAAACAATAAATCATGCCTATGCACAATTTTTGTATCGTTTGAACGTGCCAAGTTGTCAAGGAAATAGTAGAAACGACTCGTGGCTGTAGAAACCGAATAAAACTACAGTTTTTACGCTCCAGAGCGCCACTTCGATGGTGTACAGCCAAACATTTGCCATTTTCTCTGAAATCAGTTTTCCGGCCGATATCGTTCCTTAGAAAAAATTGTTTTCCCTTCCAAATAAAAAATGTGGGTGGGTGGGCTGCTATGATGAAAAAAAAAATGCTTCTCTCCCAGGTTGTACTGGACATTTATTTGCTGTGCTTGGTGGAGGCAAGGAGAATTAATTTGCATATATTGGTTGTTGGGGTGTACAAAGTTTCCCTTCCGTGGGGGGTACATCTTTTTAAATGGAACAGCCCTCAGATGATCATAACATGAGCAACCAGTCATTCAGATCACATGATCTTCACATGACCAGCCAGTCATTCAGATCACACGGTCATCACATGATCAACCAGTCTTTCAGATCACATGATCATCACATGGCCAGTCAGTCATCCAGATCACATGATAAACCAGTCATTCAGATCACCTGATCATCTCATCAGATCACATGATCATCACATGAGCAACCAGTCATTCAGATCACATGAACATCACATGACCACTACTCACCTCCTCAGCCTTGATCCTCTGTTTAGCGATCATGAGTTGCTCCTCGCCCTGGAGACGTTCCTGGGCGACCAAAGATTTGTGACGCCCCACCTCCTCTTCCAGCTCCAAGCGCTGAAGCTCCAACTTCTGGATTCTGTCTTTTAACGCTTTCTCCACCTCATCAGATTCCTGCCGAATCCTGTTGATCTGTCAGATAACACATTTGTTATCGGAAGTGAAAATACCCCATCTTCCCACATGTTATG
>JAVTVY010049984.1:0-22643 GCA_036873755.1 Hanleya hanleyi | reverse complement strand
ATTTCATACTATCATGACTATTGCTGATCAACAATGTTGAAGCACTAAATTTCAGATATAAATGGTATGATATAACTGAACTGATATGTAACTAAATTCCATAAAATTTGAATACAGGAAATATATGGCAGGCCTCAATTTAAGGTGGTAACCTGTTTTCAGTTTGCCTGGAGGTTGCCGTATGAAAAATAGTGGTAACCTATTTTCAGATTAGGAGGTTAATAATTATGCAATAGGTTCCCACAGGTTACCAGTGTAGAATTCATGGTAACATGTTGAGAGGTTACCATCAGCACTCCTTAAATTGAGGCCTGAAATGGTATGATATAACTGAACTGATATGTAACTAAATTCCATAAAATTTGAATACAGGAAATATATATGGCAATCTAGGAACATAAATCCACATTCTACATTTGGCTAAAGATATAAAAGTCCCTGCTCCCCTTTCATGAACTTAATACATATACCAGTACTGAAACCTATAATTATTAGCCTCTGTAGGCCTGCTTGGACAAAGGATTCACGCCAACAGGTACACTGATGCGCGACTCCCGCATAAATTTGTGGTTCACATTAGTCCTCTATTCTTATGGCTTCATTTTTAATCAGTGGTACATGAATGGACTATTTTTGACTTGCAGTTGCAAAAGGTATCATCAATGTATTAAATCATAATGGTCATAATACATTTCTTGGAATAGATATTTGATGCATATTTACAATATTTACACCATCAATAGCTAAAAATCTGCCCTATGCTGTAGATATAGGCTGGAGCGGAAGATAACGAATCACAAATGTACGCCGGGAGTCGTGCATCGATGCACCGGAAGTGACGCTGGTGCGAATCTATCCTACCTATATGTATCAAAGTGTAAACTTTTTATATGATTAGTAAAATAGCATCATCAGCATGGTTTTGTCCTGCAGTGAAGTCACCAACCAAGAAGATCTCCCGTACATCCATGTCATTACTATAGGCATGGTTCAGCTAACTTCTTTTAGGAAGAGGGTTGGGTGTACTTCATGGACGATCAGGTCTGAGCCAGGTGCCCCCGCCAAAAAAAAATCTATATCTAGTTATAGGATTCAAAGGGGAATTATCCATGCCAACTGTAGGTTCTTTCGGGTGTCAGGTGGGTGGTCAGATATTCTAAATCCCCCGCCACCCCCTTCGCCATTAGACGGGCCCATATGTAGTCCCAGTCGATCTACATTCAAGATTGGACTATAGATGGACCTACATTAAGGGGCAAGGGATATTTTCTTGTTCTTGGGCAATTTTCTATTTCTCATGGTGTTTTCCAGTTTCATTCTCAGATAATTCTAGAAGCAAAAACTTACTGACATTTATTAATATTATTGTGATTTGTCAGCTGGGTTACCGGTATACTGATTACTGATAATTATCCTTGTTATCAAACAACAAATCTCTCACCCTGATAAACAGTTGATAAAAAGCTTTGTGCCTTCGCATTGGTCATTGAACATGTATGCCAAGTCTCGCATCGATTGGTTCAGTGGGTCCAGACCGTATAAGGTTTTCATATCAATCTTGACGGCCGCCGGGGCTTTCGACCAATCGACTTTGGTCATTTTTGGGGAACTTTTTCAGGAAACAAAATTACATAAAATATATCTTTTTAATATCTGAAAACAGTAAGGGGTGGAGGGGGGGGGGGATATGTCCAGAGAGGAATATGTCCAGGAAGGAATATGGAGAGGGAGGGAATAATAGGGGGGGGGGGGTGATGTCCTACAAGCATCAGACTTGCCCTGAAAACGTGTGAATGACGTGCTTACGTGTGGTAAGCTGCTAAGCTCGACGTTAGGACGAGTTGTGTGTGCATGGGCGGGGGAGGGGAGGGGGTACAAATTATACAATGGGTGACAGCCTTTCTTTTATTAATTTGGGTGTTCGCTTGCGCTTAAACCGACCCCCTGCTATAAATTTTTGAGTGATGGAATTATTTACCTGGTCCTGCCTGTCATAGCGGGTGGAATATTCGGAAAATCGGCACAGGCAAGTTCTTGATGTTGTTGTTGTGCCGATTGCGTTCGTTTTCTGTTCCCGAGTTTCAATGCCTTTGTAGATCGGGATGTTCTCTCTTTTGGATTGTTGAGCTTGATATCTCGAGCGCATGGCTCAAGTCTTTGAATCAGCATACCCAGAACCGACATCGGACTTCCAAAATATGAAATAAATCGGTTTGACTGAGCTGAAGATGTGGTGAGTGTTTTTTTCTGTCAGCTAGACAGCGTGATTCAAGGGCCGTAACTCGTAATTCACTCCATCCCCCCAAAAATCCCAATTTGAAAGCGGACGCGCACGTAACTCCAACTGACGACCTTCTTTACCTCCGATTAACAAAGAGTTCTTTTTATTTTCCTAAATTTTTAATGTTACAATATTTGTCCATTTTAAAATGGCACAATGATGGTACAATATAGCGAGGATGGCTATTCTTACCCTCAAACAAACGAGAGCCAATGTAGGACCGACATTGGAACAATCTAAACCGTATACATTTTGGACCGACAGCCGTCGCCAATGATGTACCAATATATAATGTTACATCGTCGGCAACATGAAATGGTACCATGATGGTCCAACATAAATTGTTACATTGCTGTAACACTCACTGGTACACGAATGTTCCACTATATATCGGTGTCATATTGTGGGGAAAACGCGTGTGTATATACCAATATGTTTCAAAGGAGTTTAGAAATTCAACAGCGATGGTTAAGTTAGTTACTGTTTCAGATCCCTGTTTCGTGTGAAATATTTCCTAGGGGACAAATTTGAAGAAAACAATATTTTGTATGATTTTCATTCCAACGAAAGCAATTGACTTTGAAAGTGTTAACCTGATAGGGTTATCAATTAATATAATCTAAGAAACAAAATATATGCATTTTGATACCATGTTAGGGTTAAAGTAAATTTCATCATTTGATTACTATTGTCCCAGTGTGCCCCAGCAAAAGTGTCCCAGTCCGCCCCAGGTGCCCGATATTTTCCATTTTATGGAAAAAAACTAATACATACATCTCAGATAATAAATTTTTTAAGTTTAAATTGTAGCTTTGCCCATCCTTTCTCAGTAGTAACAAATCAGCAATGAAGTACTGCTGAAAACTTGGTATAACAAAATATCATCCTTAGTCCTCAGAATTTACTTGGACTGCTCAAAAACAGTTTTTTTACTCTTAATTTTGTATCAATGATAGTTTTTATATGTAATCAATATAGATGTTATATGGGGTTGGTAGCTTTCTGTTGATAATACTGTAATGTGCTTCCTGTACTTAACAAAGGAGCCAGACGGATTGTCCCACTGTGTCCCATGTCCCACTGTACCCCAATCTCCCCTATATTTGTTCTGGTTCCTACTATGGTCGATACAAGTCGGACAGAAAGCAATCATTGTTGAATAGATCGGTGATTGAATCAATTGACTTTGTCTTTTATGCTCTTCCAGTCAAAATCTAATTCGTTTGATCTCTTTATTTTAAATTCATTTTCTGTTTATGTAATCACTTGTATTATACTTCATCGGGCGACAAGCCAACTATCTACCTACCAAAACAATAAGCCAAGCGCTATTTGTCGTCAGGCTTTCACCGTTCACACCTGGGAGTTGTGGAAAGTGGAAAATTAGATTTTCCTGTCTGAACTGTTGAATGGGTATTTGCATATGTGGTTGCCAGAGACTTCATGCGACTGACCAATCAAAGCCGTTTTGAGAAAAGGTGGGCTATCAGCTCTGTAAGATATGCAAAACGGACAGTGAGCTTGGATTGTGAGATGTAAAAGTACACAAATCTAATAATTTGACAACGGGAACATATAGATCGACACTTCCAGAATATACTGGTGGATTTGTTTTGAGGTAAACCATTTATTTCTCTGTGACGGGCGCCAGTCAGATTGGCAGTAGTCTCCCCTTAATTGTAACTCTTTGCCTGCATTTCCTCGTGTTACGGTCACGACGCATGTTGCCCAGGTTTGTGCAGAAATTGTTTATTTTCCATAAATGTATTGTTTGTTATGACATGAAAACATGCCTACTTGAATGTATATTGCCCCGTGCAACAAATGGCACAAGTTGACGGGTTAACTAGCGGTAGAATTGTTGTGAAGCTCCTTTTTATGTAACTGACTTGACGGAAATTTCCAGAAATAGAAATGTATGTCACCTGGCGATTACCATATTTGGCATTGCGTTAGGGCTATAGCGAACACCATAACTGCATGGTATTTTGATCGGAACTGAAAGCAAATAAGCCATTCTGGTATGTTTTTAATGTATGATAAATCTGTGTGGTAAATCAGCAGTACTCTGGAAGTGTCCGATTTTGTTTATGAATTATTATTACATCCAATTACAGGCGTACTGCAGGTTACTGAATTTTTGTGTAATTATCTTTCCGAGTAAATCCCATATTCTTTTTATGAAGATTAATAGAATATATGGACTGGATATATAGCATTGCATCAAATTAATTAACTGTCACTGAAAAATGATTTTAAGGAAATTAGTTAATACAGGGTTCGTACGCATCACTGATATCCTGGAAAGTTCTATGTACAAATTCATTCTATGGAAAATGCTTGAACATTATTATCATCACATTGCTACAGGTACCGTGGTGTACCGTCCCAGGTCTGGTCGCAGTTAACATGGGGTTGTATTCATTCTGGCATGACAGAACAGGTAAAATTGTGTTTTGATCATATAGTCAATCTGATGGATTTTAGTATTCAAACTCTGAACTAAAACATGATTGTAAAGTTTATGTGAACATGTCAGCATAGTTAATTGATTCAGCTATATTGATGGAATAATGCGCACTGTAATTCAGTAATACAGTTAATCAAATTAATTGTTTTACAATCACTGATCCATTATTATTAATGAAGTAAATAATGATAGCCTGTGCCATTCCAGTGATATAATCAATCCAGTTGGCAGATGTAATTGTTGATTGAAATTGTTTTAGTGAATGAGATAATTAGATAATTGATTGATATTACATGTATAAACATTGCCACATTGTCTCAACCAATCCTGCATCCAGCAAATATTCATTGTTGATGTGCCAAATTATTTTAATAGTATTTCATGGAATATTTCAGTTATTATAACCACAGGTTATATACCACCGAGTTAAGGTTACAGGGTTTAAGTGTCTTAGGCAGTGGTATACATGGCATTTCTGTTCGATGGGAAGCATCGGGGTGACACAATGTTGTGAAAGTGAACTACTTCCTACATTAATGTTGCATTTACTATTATATACCAACAGCGCATTAATATATCGCTTACTTATCAGTTAGCACTATAGCAGAGTAAGTAATTAACCTCTTTATGTGCATAATAGCTCATGTGAGCTTCTGGTAGTGTGGCATGGATATATTGGGTATATACATAGGGGTTTCACCATGGTAACATAGGGTTTGATCATTGGTAACCTATTGGGGTTTGGTCATGTGTTCAGCCATGGTAGATTAGGTCAGTTTATATAAAGATCTGTGAAAGTAGCCATATGTGAGTTACGACTGTATATTTGACATACATCTGTTTGGTTAATTGCAGGTTTGCACTCCTGTTCTGCTAAGCACTACCCTGGTCACTGTATTCGCCGTATTGACTCTGTTTCACTGTTCACTGTATAGTTTTGAATAAGTCACTGGAACACTATAGCTACTAGAAGTTTCTCCACTGTATTGACTCTGTGTCGCTGTAAAGGAACTAACAGCCTGGTGTTACAGTACAGTTGGATATGTGTGTGATCTGGTGTCAGAGAATAAAAGAGTGACTATATTCAGATTACAGTCTTGACTTTCAAATTGTCTACAGTATTAAAGGGTCGAATCCCGAGCCGTTATATTTGGTGTCAGAAGTGGGATACTGTGGAACTTTTGCATATTTGTTAAACAGTGAACTGAACAGTGACCAGGGTGAGTGGAAAAGGAAGTAACCATGGCCGAAAACAAGCAACCAGAACCTGAAGCTGCGGAGTTAGCCAACCTTCGGGAAGAACTACAAGCATTGAAAATTGAACTGCAACAGGCGAGGGATAGTGCCAGAGAGAGACATGTTCAGAGGGCGTTGCCTAGTAGAATTATGCTACCCCCACCGGTTAAATTACCAGCCTACTCTGGGAAGGAAGATCCAAACGTTTGGATTGAACGTGCCACCAGAACAATTGCCACTCAGCAGCTAGATGGGCAAGCTGCTGTCCTATTTTTGCGCGACTACCTGCAGGGTGCTGCAGAGGAAGAAGTACGTCAACAAGTTCCAGAAACTCCAGTTGCCTTATTTAATCTCTTAAAGCGCGTTTTCGGTAGTCGAGCCACCACACCGCAGATTATGCGAGAGTTCTACAGTCGCATGCAATCGTCCACAGAAGCACTGACTGACTACTCACATGCACTGGTTAGTATAATAGGGAAAACAAACATACCTCCGCGAGACCGTGAACGACTGTTGAGGGATCAATTTTCGGAAGGTGTACGTCTCACCTTTCTACAAAGACTGTTGAAGAGGCGCGTTCGCGATCGGCCAGCAGTGACATTTCTGCAGCTAAGGGACATGGCTTTGGACGAAGGAGAAGAAAACACAAGGCCCCACGCCAAGGAGCTTGATGTGGATAAGGACACTGGTCCTAAGAGTGACTTGAATTGTACTCCCCCTTGGGCTAAAGAACTCATTGATCTTACTAAATTATTGGTACAAAATCGTAGTGATAGACACTTGAGTAACTCCAATTCTGCTGCACCCCCACCACCCAGTCGTGATTTTGTTTGTCACTATTGTTTCAAATCAGGTCATTATAAGAATCAATGTCGAAAGAGAATTCGTGACATGCAAAGGCGTGAGTCGTCACGGATGGACCAGCCACCTGAGGCATCAGGGAGTGCTGGAAATGTATTTTCGGCAGAAAGCAATTCAGGTTTATGATGCCAGGTCGTAGGCAGTTGCCCTGAAATAGAAGCTGAGATAGCAGGGCACACTGTTGTAAGTTTATTAGATACAGGATCTCAGGTTAGTTTCATTACAGAATCATTTTACAAGCAGCATCTCGCTGATAAGCCCTTAGAACCTCTGAATTGGCTGAAAGTCACTGCAGCTAATGGGTTAGAATTACCGTATGTGGGTCACGTGTCTGTAACTGTCAAAATAATGGGTACTGTCATTGAAGATGTTGGTATTTTGGTTCTCAAGGAAACTGACCACCCCCCAGGCTCCCATGCTCAACGACCAGGGTTGATTGGGATGAACATTCTCAGTCATGTCCCAGTGTTCCAACAGTTGTCTTGTCAGCCCATTGAAGCACAGGAACAGGTGACACGTTCCAAATTTGTACGAGCCGCTGGAAATGAAGTTATCCTGATTCCCGCATCGTCTATTACTCGTGTACTTTGTTCTGGTGTCCCACAATCAAAACCTGTCCTGTGCCAGTGTCGCTTCCATACAGGAGGATTCCTCCCCAACAAGTAGCAGCAGTGAGGGACCACCTGAAGGATTTGCTATCTCAGGGCGTCATTAGGCACAGTTCATCAAGTTATGGAGCACCCCCTGTTTTGGTGCGGAAGAAAAGTGGAAAACTCCGCATGTGTATTGACTATAGACGCTTAAACAGTAAAACAGTGCGCGACGTTTACCCATTGCCTCGCATTGAGGAATCCCTGGATTTGATGGCGGGCGCCCAACAATTGAGGTAACAGAGGAGGACAAACACAAGACAGCATTTACCACACCTTTCGGCCTCTACGAATATCACCGCATGCCATTCGGGTTAACTAATGCCCCTGCCACCTTTCAACGGCTAATGACGCACATATTTCGGGCTGAGCTCCTAGAGCGGATGTTCGTATACCTTGATGACATCGTTGTCTGGGCAGCAGATACCACAGAACACATTAACCGACTTGAAGCAGTCTTCCAGAAGTTGAGAGAGCATGGCTTAAAAGTTGAACCGGAAAAATGTACACTGTTCAGGGAGGAAGTGTCCTTTTTGGGTCATGTTATCTCTGCCAATGGAATATCCACTGACCCAGAGAAAACTCGTGTGGTAGCTGAATGGCCAGTTCCGAAGACATTGAAACAACTTCGATCATTCCTCGGTTTCTCATCTTACTATCGTCGCTTTGTTCGGGATTTTGCTACTATCGCATCACCATTGTACGACATCATATCTAAGTGTGGTGAGAAAACCGGAAAACGACGGAAACAACCTTCTAGAGACTGCAACATAACTGAGTTCTGGGATATCTCAACCCGTACCGCCTTTGAATCACTGAAAGAGAAACTTACCTCACCTCCTGTCCTCGCTTACCCGGACTTCACGAAACCCTTCGTGCTTGAAACAGATGCTAGTAACTGTGGCCTTGGTGCAGTCTTGATCCAAGTCCAGGATGGTCAACTTCGTGTTGTCGCCTATGCGTCGAGGGGACTGAGGCACGCTGAGAGACAGGTAGGATATTCCAGTGATCGTATTGAACTGTTAGCCCTCAAGTGGTCCGTCTGTGAAAAATTCCGAGATTACCTGATAGGTTCAACATTCGAGATATTTACAGACAATAACCCGCTAACCTATGTTATGACCAAGAACAAGGTGCCAGCAATGGAACAACGTTGGGTGAATGAGCTTGCTAGCTTTAGTTTTACTTTTCGCTATCGATCTGGCAAATCGAACATCAATGCGGATCTTCTGTCAAGACTTCCAGGTAACTATTCTGAGGATGATTCAACCGGTGAACCCATGAGTGTGGAGATGGACATGGTGTTGGCTGATATACTGAGCACATCGTTGGTGCCAATGGAAATACAAGAGGTTGCTCTGAAGAGCATATGTGTACTGGTGAATGCCGTGTCAGCAGGCCCCATGCCATGCGTTGGGTTGGCCACAGAATTTCCATCATGGGAGCCACAGAAGATGGCAGAATTTCAACGATTTGATCCTTTCGTCAGTAGGCTGATACATTATCGTGGGTTGAGCCGTAAACCAACGGCCAAGGAGCGTGCAAAAGAGTCCCCACTGGCACTGAAGCTCATTCCACAATGGGACCGAGTAGTGGAGAAATCGGGTGTACTATACCGCAGAATTCAGACCAGAGACAAGGAATCTAAACTGTGTCTCCTCTTACCAGTATGTCTCCAACAATCTGTGTTGAAAAATTTGCACGATGCAGCTGGACACCAGGCTTCGGAGAGGACCGAAATTCTCATGAGAGAAAGGTGTTGGTACCCGGCAATGACCAAAAGCATCCAGGAGTATATCCGCTGTTGTGAACGGTGCTTGAGAGCAAAGGGACCTTACCATCCAGTTAAATCTACCCTGGGACAGTTGAGCGCAAGTAAGCCTATGGAGGTTGTAGCTCTTGATTTCACCCTCATGGACAGAGCCAGCAACGGTATGGAAAACGTACTGGTAATTACGGACTGGTTCACCAAGTTTACAGTTGCAGTGGCTACGAGAGACCAGAAAGCGCCGACAGTTGCGAAAACTTTAGTTCGTGAATGGTTCACACGTTATGGAGTTCCGAGCCGATTGCACAGTGATCAAGGAAGGAACTTTGAGTCCGAGGTGATTAGTGAACTCTGCAAGCTGTACGGTATCAGGAAAAGCAGAACTACACCGTACCATCCACAGGGGAATGGTCTTACTGAACGTGCTAACAGGACTCTACATAATATACTGTGCACCCTTCCCGCTGATCAGAAACGTCGTTGGCCAGACCAGATCTGTCTGAGTTGTGTTATGCCTACAATGCCACGCCCCACAGTAGTACAGGATATTCTCCGTACTATCTCCTGTTTGGTCGGAATGCTCCACTGCCGGTGGACCGTTTATTAGGAATATCTCCTGATGAGGAAGAAGACAATGACAGTGAGGACTTATACACAGACTGGGTATCTCAGCACCAATCACGACTTTGGCAAGCACGACAGCATGTCCAGCAGCTGCTGGAAACGAAATCTGCCGCTCGGAGGTTGCGCCATAATAAGAAGGTGAAAGACGCTCCATTGAAGGCAGGAGTTCAGGTTGTCCGACGCCACCCACAGGGCAGGCACAAGATAGCAGACAAATTTGGACCACAGTTGTTCAAAATATTGAACTATAACAACGGTGTGTATACAGTTGAGCCAGCAGACGGGAATGGACCCGTCAAGCGTCTTAGTCGAGCTGAGCTCACTCCGGTCGAGATTAAACGCTTCCCGGAATTATCAGGAGGCCTGGATGGACCTGTGTCTGAAAAGAGAGCCAATATCACAGTGGAAGACTATGAAGAACCAGAGGGTCATAGAGTGATTCTTCTTCAGCCAGCAAATCCCGTGTCCCAGGATCCTGCACCTTCAGACATTGAATACGATGACTATATGCCTGGCATAGCTTCTGTGCCAGAAGAACAACCGAACATGGATGATTCAACATGTAGCACTGATGAATCTCGTCGGTACCCGAGGCGCGTTAATGCGGGAATGCACTCCAATCCGGGTAGACTACCAAGGTCTGTCTTAGACTTGCCGAAATGCCACACATAGTGACAATAACACTTCTGATACGACAGGCATTTGTTTTGACATTTACTTACCTTATTATTGTACTTTTGTAATCTCTTTGTACTTTTTTTTATGTATCATGAGGACACGATAGATTTCTAAAAGGGGTGTATGTGACGGGTGCCAGTCAGATTGGTAGTAGTCTCCCCTTAATTGTAACTCTTTGGCTGCATTTCCTCGTGTTACGGTCACGACGCATTTTGCCCAGGTACCGTGGTGTACCGTCCCAGGTCTGGTCGCAGTTAACATGGGGTTGTATTCATTCTGGCATGACAGAACAGGTAAAATTGTGTTTTGATCATATAGTCAATCTGATGGATTTTAGTATTCAAACTCTGAACTAAAACATGATTGTAAAGTTTATGTGAACATGTCAGCATAGTTAATTGATTCAGCTATATTGATGGAATAATGCGCACTGTAATTCAGTAATCCAGTTAATCAAATTAATTGTTTTACAATCACTGATCCATTATTATTAATGAAGTAAATAATGATAGCCTGTGCCATTCCAGTGATATAATCAATCCAGTTGGCAGATGTAATTGTTGATTGAAATTGTTTTATTGAATGAGGTACAGTGAAACCTGAGAACTCCGACCACTGGAAACACCGGAACCTTGTCAACACCGACCAAACTCTCCAGTCCACTTTTTCTCCAATGTTAATTGCCTATACCAAGACCCTGAATACACCGGAACCTGTCCCCATCGGAACCGACCGTGTTTTTAAATGCAAACCTATCTAAACAATGTTAATTGGCCCTGAAAACACCGATGCTGCATGCTATTCGACCGACCGACAACTCACACACAAGGAGGTCGGTCGGCCGCCGACTCGGCTGTAATCCGCTTAGAATATTCAGCACGCCCAAACATGTAGCAGTCAATTACACGAGGTGTTTGTTTGTCTTTGTCTTTCTTCCGTTAACTCACTATAGTATAATAAATACTGGTCCTACGGGGCCACACCTGCAATAACACTGGTGAAAACCCAGACTCCCTCGTGGCCGGTTAGTCCCCGTCAGACATACTTAACTATGACGAGAATGGTTTGTTTTTCCGTGCAATGCCGGACAAGACACTCGGAAGAAAAGGGGAGGGTACAAGTGGTGTAAATCCAATCCGCAATCCGCAAATCCAGGCCATGACGAGCATAACAGAGGATATGATCGTGGAGGAGCAGAGCAGGAAAGAGCAATCCACGCTCGATAGGTTTTTCACTAAATATTAAAGTGCTACATCTGACAATTATTACATGTATTCAAATATTTAAGTTCATTATATTATTATATTGGCATATTTATATATTTCGCATTGTGCTGACTTTGAGTGCTATAGATCCGGCACCTTACGTGACCTACATTGTACCGCAGTTGCGTCATCTTATACGCTTTCCTTCATAACATCTTGTATATATTTTCATCATAAATGTGCATTGTAAATATAAACGATCAACATCATTTATAGTATTCCATATAATTTATTTATTTTGTGTGTCGAATAAAAAGTATTGTAGCACAGTCCTCGTATTAGCCTACTTCGTTCCTTCAGCGTTGTTGTTGTTGTCGTCTCTCAACCAGACGCCAAAATCATCAACCCTGAGAAAACCGACACACTGTCAAAACCGACATATTTCTTCGGTCCCGTGTAAGGTCGGTGTATCCAGGTTTCACTGTAATTAGATAATTGATTGATATTACATGTATAAACATTGCCACATTGTCTCAACCAATCCTGCATCCAGCAAATATTCATTGTTGATGTGCCAAATTATTTTAATAGTATTTCATGGAATATTTCAGTTATTATAACCACAGGTTATATACCACCGAGTTAAGGTTACAGGGTTTAAGTGTCTTAGGCAGTGGTATACATGGCATTTCTGTTCGATGGGAAGCATCGGGGTGACACAATGTTGTGAAAGTGAACTACTTCCTAATTAATGTTGCATTTACTATTATATACCAACAGCGCATTAATATATCGCTTACTTATCAGTTAGCACTATAGCAGAGTAAGTAATTAACCTCTTTATGTGCATAATAGCTCAGGTGAGCTTCTGGTAGTGTGGCATGGATATATTGGGTATATACATAGGGGTTTCACCATGGTAACATAGGGTTTGATCATTGGTAACCTACTGGGGTTTGGTCATGTTCAGCCATGGTAGATTAGGTCATTTTATATAAAGATCTGTGAAATTAGCCATATGTGAGTTACAACTGTATATTTGACATACATCTGTTTGGTTAATTGCAGGTTGTGCACTCCTGTTCTGCTAAGCACTACCCTGGTCACTGTATTCGCCGTATTGACTCTGTTTCACTGTTCACTGTATAGTTTTGAATAAGTCACTGGAACACTATAGCTATTAGAAGTTCTCCGCTGTATTAACTCTGTGTCGCTGTAAAGGAACGAACAGCCTGGTGTTACAGTACAGTTGGATATGTGTGTGATCTGGTGTCAGAGAATAAAAGAGTGACTATATTCAGATTACAGTCTTGACTTTGTCTACAGTATTAAAGGGTCGAATCCTGAGCCGTTACAAGCATATAACTCTTATGCTACAACATAGGGTGCAGTCGCTTAGTGTGTTGTAAAGCATGAGGCAGAAAGTCAGTGGTTTATGAATTATGAATAATCATTCTGCTGGACAGCCCAATATAGCAGGATAGTCCACTTGGGATATTATGCACAATGGGAAATATCCCACCACAAATCAATTCGTATTACCCCCAACATATAACCTCACATGTTTGGGACATGACCCCTAACCATGCCCCACACCACACTTTTGTGCCAGAATATGCCTGGCATATCATTGGCGATGAATGCTCAGCTGAATAAAGTGCATGAATTCATTTGTATGGTCCTATTTGTAATGTAACTAATATGAAATGATAAATTTACAATGTAGCTTATTATGAGACGCCCAGATTTCGACACTTGTAGCTTAATGCATGACGCCGGCCATGCACCACCCTTCCCTGCAGGAAGGGGGGAGGGGCGAGGGGGAGGGGGTGATTTCCCTTAACAAGTGCGTTATTGTTCCACTTGGGCTATATATCCCATTGGGCTATTCTCTCTAACTTAATCCACGGAGGTAAAAACACAGAAGGTGATTTTACCTCCATCTATAAGTTTAACCTACCTGATCAAATATCTTTTGGCTGATCATGCTGATTTCATCAATGACGAGGACATCTGTGGCTATTATTCTGTTGACTATTTTCTGGTCTTCATCTTTTTTCAATCGCCTCAGCAAATCAGAGTTGGTGTAGCGTCCATCTCTCAGGCCTGCCCATGAATGCAAAACCATCCCCCCGAACAGCTGTTTGGAGGCCACCCCAGTGCTGGCAGTAAGGGCCACTCGCTTCCCCTGTCGCTCAAGGCGTCGTCGCATTTCATTTATAATGAAGCTTTTACCGGTTCCTGCCTGGCCTAAAATTACCAGATTATGTCCCTGGTCCACCAACGAGCAGGCATAACGCTGTTCTCTCGTCAAAGTCGACATGATTAAGTGTTGTTTTCCTCGGTTCGTGAAGATTTCATTCCCCCGCAAAAAGTGGGTCCGGGTAATTGACCAATGAGATGGCTCGAATAATTTAGTGCGGGTTTAGCATCACGAAAGCGATGACGTAGACAGCAATTTACGTCCCACTCGAGGCAAAGAGCGGCTGACAGAAGCCGTAAGTTTACTGTTTTCAGAGACGGATTTATACCAATAAAACGGCGATCTGAGATTTCCCGTAGGGTTAGATGGCATAACAAAGGTTTCAAAATTGAGTGGACACCAGTAACACGGTCAGTTAAACAGTTTTTAATGTGAAAACTTTACTTTGTTTGTTCGTATTTGGCGGGCAAATCCAATATGGCGCGTGCAATACCTTTTCTTCTCTGTATTATAGGATGACTTAAAAAAAATTAAATTATTTAAATTATACTGAATTTAAATTCTACTGTCCAGACACTGGGGCCTGTGGTTTCAGTTATATCACGGCGGTGCATACATGTGCCAGGGCACGAGAGTGCAAACAGTTCCTTTTATCATGAACACTGACAAGCCCAGCCAGTAAACTACCCGGCCACCTATCCAAGTTTGACCTGGGCTATTTTATATAATTTTTTCTGTGATTATTTGTGTTACGAGGCGGGGTGAGTGAGTGGGTGTTGAAGGGATACAACAGATGGGTCAAAATTATAAGGATATGTAACTCTTGAACGTATCGGGATAGTTTCTCAATATTGAGATGCGATTCAATTTCCTATATCCTTGTGTAGTGTTGAAAAATCATTATGCCACGCTCATATGACCATCTCCTGATCAATAGGTGACCAGATAATATATGTTTGCAGCAGTTGTCATCTGTGTCATAGCTGTTGTATATACCATACACGAGATCTGGTAGGACTTACTTGTTTAATCGATCTATGTACAAGGATCTTCTGTAGTGGCCGGTCATTTACATCAAACTCGACAACGGGTTCCTCTTTTATTGTTATATGGTTGTGTATTCCAGCCTGGATATTCAGTTCCGCCTTCACATATATATTGTTGGTTCGTTGGCTGCATAATTCGTCCTTCATCACTGATTCGTCCGTTTGATCAACATCCTCCCGTTTTACTGATACAACTCCCATCTCTTCTCGGCCTTGTCTAAAAAGACACAGTAACCTTTTTAACAATTATTTTTCTTGCAGCTCGGGTTTTTGTAAACATTTGGTCAGCACCATCAGCGGACGCCGTGAGGCGGTAATTGGGAACAGGCCGTTCCCCTTTGACACATTGATAATGCATGAAAAATTACGTGTTTATAGACTCACCAACAGCTCCCGCATATCGTTGATATTGTCACACCATCACCCCAGATACTTTATGTGTGTTTCTGCAAGCTTATTTTGTTATGCCACCCAAAATGAAAGTGATAGTATATTTAATCTGACTGAGAGCATGTTATGTTTCCCGCTGTACGTTCTCCTGCCTCCATGTTCTTTACATTTTGCGAAGTGAAGGTCACGTGACCTATATTGTAGTTCTGCTTGAATCTGAAGTATTCTTGTTATTTCACTGTAAATAATTACTTGTTCTCATCTAATTGACATAGATTTAGTTTATTTGACGTGATATCGTGGCATATGAACTGGTCGTAAAGAGTGAACGTTTTCGTACACCGGAGGCCCGGACGATCTCTGTGATGAGGCTCGACGTCGAGTCAGTGCGCGACTAGAGTGAAGGCAGTACATTCCACTCTCTTATTTTGATTACCAAGTGCCAAACGTATGTGAATTGACTGTTTTATTAACTCTAATTAGCAGAGAATTTATTAACAATTACGGTTTACTGTTACGAAGCCTAAAAGAGGAGAAATTCGTTATTGAATCAGCGGATTATCACTGTGACAGTTTTGTATTCCTACAATGCATTGGCGATTGGCGGTCCGGAATGTATTTCCCTGAATGACTTTTAATGTGTAGTTGTACGTTTTGATCCGAATGCAGAACTATGAACTTTGATATAAAGGAGCACCAGATCCAAATGATCAAACCTGACCGCATTGAAATAATTAGAGTAAATTAGATATTTCGTGATTATGTAGTGCCGGTCTGAATCAAGTCTGGAGAGAATACGCCATGGTCATTGGTCAGTTACGTCACGTGGTACAAATCGATGGTTATAAATAGAAGCGCAGATGTCAAGTTTGACACACACAGTTCAGCCGGTGGCTGGCGTATACAAGCTCAGCTAATACAAGATGCATGTCTGCCGGCGGTGGCAGATACTGCCAGGGATGGAAGTGCATACCACAAGAGATTACACTGGATCATCATGTATAGGTAGCCCCAGCCTATATTAGGATGTATACATACAGATGGATTTATACCCGGGCAATGGAGGACTACACTGGAGTACATATGGATAGTCTCAGCCTATACAAAGTGATGCTAAACACACCTGTGATTACCATGGCATTGGAGGTCTACAATGGAAGTGCTTCGTATAATATATTGACCTTGACCATTCAGCTATCTCTCACCAGACTTGAGTTTGAGCCACGCCATCCTCATTTACATGCATAATAACAGCATATGCTATTCTGTGGTTTATAATAAATTGCAGCCATATTGACCATATCCTGACATTGTTGGTTTATTCAGAGTTGTGTTTATTAACCCGGAGTAATATATATGACGAGGATGAGGAGCTTACAATAATCAAGATGGACAGACGGGCAACGCAATTTTTACTGATTTGATGATCTTTGACGCTTTGACGTCATGGAGCGACAGATATCTAACAGCTTACATATGTTGCAAAAGATAACAAACAGACCTAAATCTTGATCAAAATATCCCACCTCGTCTGTAGACGGGTGTATAAGACAGGAAGCTATCATTCATTACCCACAATCCAATTCCACGGTTGCGGTTGCGTTGATCAGTAGTGACGTAAAGCCATGACGAGATGCACATTATGCTTATATCTTTTCAAAATCAACCGTTGTTCCGTTTACGTAAATCTGCTAGAAACGTTGAAACAATCCGGATACCGTCTGAAGTTTTTACAAAAATCGATTTACGTAATTAAATGAGACAGAAAGGCAAGTTTAACCGTTCAGACATCCGTACTCAAGTTTAAAGGGACGTGAAACACTTTTGCTGAATCGATGAATGACCGCAATGATGGTAAAAACCCCAAAGCCTTTATAATAATCGAACTGTCTTGCCAGTCTAGAACATAAACAAGTTCGTATGCAAATATATTTTCCCAGCTGAGGAACAGAAAATTTTGTAAAACGCCGAAGGAATCAAGACACTGGGTTTGTAAATACAGGTCACCTATGGAATCTATATCAAAATTATTCTAAGAATATCCAGCCTCTCAAAACCCATACAAATGGTTCAACGGGTCTTGTTTGTCAGAGGCAACCTGTCACTCTTTTACATTTCAAAGACATAAATTCTGGATAGACCACAGTCACTGCACTTGATGGAATGGCTTTGATTTACAAGATTATCTGACATGTCTGTCCAGCATAATGAATACTCAACCCCAAAGTACTTTTGGAGATTTTAAACACACACATTTTCTAAACAGTTTCCATTATACTGTAAATGCTAAATAATTTGGTTACGGCAGCTAATCTTTTCCAAAATGTGTTACATTCCTATATGTCTTAACATGGATGAAGCATTTCTTGGAAATATGTTTCAACATTGCTTTACTAATAAAGAGTTCGAACTTGTAGATCTGTTATATTTTATCATAGTTTGAGTGCCTAAAACGATGACACTAAAAAGGCCTTCAGGTGTTAGTGAACGAATATTGTAGTTGTTACAGAGTATTGTGGGAACTGCTGAAAAGAGTATGAAGAAAATAGCATTGAACGTGCAGTGCATTCAGATCTTGGACATGTGTAAATGTTAAATATTAACGGTGCAAGCCTATAACCGAATAATAAAGTGAAAACGTTACAATTAGGCTGCGTCACTTTTTCTTAATCCAAATTATATGGAATAAGCTAGTGCAAAATGCAAGACAAAATTTTCATACAAATATTGGTAGGGGTGATTCCTTTTTAGCCGGATAGTTTACAATGAATTTTAAACAATTCTTCAAATTAGATGGTATATGAAAATAAATTTGGGAAATAATATAATTGAGAACTATTCCGCTGAAAATGAATAACCTTTACCAATATTTGCGTGAAAAATCTATCCTTTTTTCTCTATTTTGCAGGAATGTATTCCATATTTTGTGTAATTTTGATTGACCAAAATTGACACGGTCTAATTTTATTTCATTTTTCGGTTTACAGGCTTGCACGTCAATATTTAACAGTTACACGTGCAGATACGTCCAGTTTAACATTGCAAGTACGGAAACTATATGCACCGCACATACAAATTCTTTTTCTTCGGCATACGCTTGTCAGCAATTTCAAAATACTCTGTAGCAAAAACAACAACACTCGGATATCTCCCACTTACAGATAAACAACAACAATCGAGTCACTAATTTATTGTTGTTGTTGATCTGTAAATCCACTGTTAAGACCGTTGGGTATTTATTACTTGTACTTCAAGAAAAAAAGCTGCATGGTGTTTTATCCCACACATGCTGTTTGTTCTCAAATGCTCAAGATACTTGTCGGCGGGCGGTGTTCCATCGATCATCAGGTTTGGAATAAAGCTATTTCGAGCCTTTTTTAGATCCATCTAGCTTTTTTAGCTTGATCGAGCTTTAAACAAAATATTACTTTTACTCGTACTGATCATGGGATGTCCAATTTCCGCGTAGAAGCGTGCGTCCATAGTTTCACCGTGATGAGCTGGACATGGAAGAAGTTTGAAACCGAAACAACCTCCCTTGTTCACAATTGCGTTATTGTTATATTTCATATCAAATTATTCTTATGGTGCACATGGTTTTCTCACCTCCTGTCTTGTCATCAACACTTTACAGCTCCTCACCAAACGTCCAACTTGAGTTCAACATGGCGTCTCGCTTTCACTATGATCTGGCAAGCCCACGTGGTAGGATATGCCGAAATATGGATTTTTAATTTTCCCTCAGATATGGTTGACCTGAATGCACATCATGTACATACAAACCAAACTTTTATTCGGGCAAATACTTATGGGCTGTCAGTTTGTGTAATTTCGGCGTTAACTGTTACGTGTACATTTTCAGTAAAACTCAGCCATGGGACATGCCACATTTTGCCTCCATTGTGAAAAAACCTCGTGTGTTGTCCATTCTCTATGATACAATGATGCACTGGGGGATTTTCCTCCCTCAAAAAAGCCTAAAGCCTAAGTAAATGGAAAATACTTCGAAGAAGGCTAGTTCAGCCCTGATTTTAACAAATACTTTGAACGGATGTAATATTTTTACTTCGCTAAGTTGTAGAAATTTATCTCAAGTATGAGAGAATATATTTAGGAAAAACCTGTAACGCTTCATCGAGGCCTAGGTTAGAAATCCCCCAGTTGTGCGGGTGGCGATCACGACACGTAATTGATAGGACAGCTGATCCTTTGTTTGGAGCCGCTGTTACTTCCGTTGTATCAAAGAGAATTCACTATACGGAAGTGTTCAGGTGAGGCAATTGCTAAAGCTTTTGAACTGCATAAATGCACACTTGCACCAGTCAACATGTGGGAGGACGTGACACGTCACACAAATAGAGACAGCTTGGTAGTAAGTTTCGCGAGAATAAAATAGCATAGCAGAAGTTCAAGTCAAACATGTATGTGCCAAAATGTACTGTGAGATGGTGGCGCTCAACTGCAGATTAGTGTCTCTGTAATAATACTGTAACGATTTGTTATTGATGAATATGATTTTCAATTATTAGCATCTTTCTTATAACTTGTATGATGCCCTCTGATACGCTTGATAAAACTAGCTGTCTGATACGCTTGATAACGCTAGCCCTGTGATGGTTTGATAACAGTAGCCCTCTGATAGGCCAAACCGTTGCCCTCCCATAGGCTTGAGTTTGATAGGCTTTAGTCGAGGAGACACTCCTAATAAAATTACCTAAACCGTAACATAGCGTATACATGTAGTCATGCCTGTTAATTGTTTCAGATGTCACAAATTCATCTCTAGCGGGAATGAAAATGTAATTGACGTGACGTGGAATCGCCCATGTATTTCAGGGGGTTGTTTTCTTATTTATTTTGGGAATGATACTGAGTTTTGGGAATTGACATGGCTACAATTATATATATATTTATATTTAAACAGTATTTCCAGTGATAACATTTCATACTTTTATTTGATATTTTGGGCCGAGTGACAGAAAAAAGGCTCAAACTAGCTAAATTAGCTCAAACATCTACATATAAGGCAATTTCTGGGCGAGGTGAACATTTGCTGATAGCTGACCACGGAAAGTTACATCTAAAGTCGTAATGCGTACGATGAAGGACATGGAATCTTCTCTCGTTAGAATAACTGGTTGCTACTTTACCAAAATATAGGTTTCGTATTACAATTTTTGATGTACTAAAATTTGAGACGGTTGCAAAAATGAAGAATAGGATATAGGATGTTTATCATCACTGGGAGGCATGTGTGTTTTTTCTAGGTCCCGAGTCCATGCTCTTGTATGAACCATTCATACACCACAACAGGTATGATGGCTTCTAGGCCCCTGATTGTTTTGTTTTTGTTCAGAATTTACTGGGATGAGAATTTACTAGAATGTAATATGTGCTTGTATAATTCGGTTATTATGTGTCTTGTTTTACTTACTTCGATTCAAAGTCTCATGGGCAGGTGGCGGGCAGCACTTCTTGGTTGACCATCAACCGTTTTCATATGCTATTGTCTTTTCCATTCATTCCAAGGTTGATAGATCTTGCGAAAAGATGTATATAGATCATCATCACTGGCATATTCCTCCATGGTTTCGAATCGTTTTCGATTAATTATACAGCTATATACGCAAAATGGAGTAATCGCAAATCCACAGCTTAATATATAGCGCTGACAGCTATCTACAGGAGACGCTCGCCTGTCTGACGTCACAAGGTCACATGACGCCTAAGCTCATTAACGGTTTAACTGGCGGAAATTGAGCTACCGGTCTTTAATTAAAAAGGCTTAAATATGCCCACAGGGGACAAGGAAAAAATATAAAAAAATATTCTTAATTAAGTACTAACTGTTCTGACACATATTCCAGAGAAAAAAAAATAGTGATTAAAGTCCTTTAAATTCCGAATAAACGTAACCTATCCCTGAAGTGTTAATGAGTACTGTAAGTCTTACTTGACGAAGAATAAAGTACACTTATATGCCATCAATCCGATTTATTTGTTCCTCAGGATACAAAGGAGGTGAAGTCTTTACCCTGGCAGGTGAAAATCCGCGCACCACAGAAATCTGTTTGAGAGATGAACCACTGAGTGGGCGAATGTCCAATACAGACTCCGTACTATTTGTGGACAACGAAAGTAGACCGAGATCGTGTAGATTCTACAGCTTGAATTTTTTTGTCCGGATCATCTGTCCTGACCCGATAAAGTTTAACTTTGGAGCGAAATTTGAATATAAAAAGTATAGATACTCACTGCAATAGAAAGGATCTCGAGTGTTCATTGTGCAAGTATAAGAGTAAGGTATCGTCCCCAATTAACGTTTTTGCTTCGTTCGTTTAAATCTCTGAAAAAAAACCGAAGTCGTTCTACACCCATCGTTTTGATTTTCGTGGAAAACCATTGACAAAACCATTCGTTCGCCAGTGAACGAAGTCGTTCGTTTTACAGAAAACCATTGCGTTTTTTTCCTTCTTTGTTTGTCATCGTTCGATCGTTCGCTAGAAAACGAAGGCGCAATAACACAATCACGTGATGTTCGCATTATCCCACCTGAGTAGTAGGTAGCATGTCTTAACCCGCTTTAGCCCTCAACTGCGCATGCGCAGAATTTATTTTTGGGGTGTGAGTGTGTGTGTGCGCATGCGTGAGTTGATGCAAATGAGTTTTATGCAAATGAGGTCATTGGGTTCATTGGGTTTATTCAAGATGGCGGCTTGTTTGTGTGTGTTAGGGGTGGTGTGTTTCAAGATGGCGGCTTGTTTGTGTGTGTTAGGGGTGGTCGTTTTCAAGATGGCGGCTTGTTTGTGTATGTTAGGGGTGGTCGGTTTCAAGATGGCGGCTTGTTTTTGTATGGTGGGGGTGGTCGTTTTCAAGATGGCGGCTTGTTTGTGTGTGTTATGGGTTTTCCCCAGCCCTCATTTGCATATGTTCAAGATGGCGGCTTGTTTGTGTATGTTAGGGGTGGTCGGTTTCAAGATGGCGGTTTGTTTGTGTGTGTAATGGGTTTTCCCCAGCCCTCATTTGCATATGTGTTTCAAGATGGTGGCTTGTTTGTGTGTGTTAGGGGTGGTCGGTTTCAAGATGGCGGCCAATTTCACTTTCCCGATCCCCAGCATTTCACTTTCCCGATCCCCAGCCAATGTTAGGGGTGGTCGGTTTCAAGATGGCGGCTTGTTTGTGTGTGTTAGGGGTGGTCGTTTTCAAGATGGCGGCTTGTTTGTGTGTGTTA
>JAVTVY010049983.1:0-22839 GCA_036873755.1 Hanleya hanleyi | reverse complement strand
GGATATACGAAACCCAACTTTATGTGCATAATTTAAGATCTATATTAATTTAGAATTCCTTCATTTTCATTGGTGTAAAATTTGGATTTGTATATTTGTAAAATATATATGTAAAATGCTGATATATATTATTCCCAATGGCGACACAACTACTGATGTTTCATCGCAAAACCAACCATACATCGTTACGGAGACACGTTGTAAAATATGGAATTTCTTAGTCACCATACAATTACGTAAAGTTCGTCTTTTCAGTCACCTATTTTATATAATTTGTGTGCATGCAATTTAGTATATTATGATGTGTTCTGATTTTAAGTTCTGTTTGTTTTGACAAAGCTATTTCCGAGATTCTATCTCATGACCCTTTATGTCGGGTATTATGAACATCTGCGAACACAGCTATGTGTGAGAAACAGTTAAATAACTTCAGACTATATAAATTTAGTTTAATATTGAACTGCACTAGACGTGTACTGCATGAATCCCGAATATGATGTGCATGTTTAGAAAATGAGACAGCCACTCAAAGTTTCTCAAATTTGGCGATACATATCGCATGCTGATAGCAAAATACGAACGTAGCGTGCAAGATCTATGGCGCTACGTTTCGTAACATGTGTCTAATTCCGCTTAACCCGGGGCTAGGGGCCGTGTGAGCCCATGTACTTCAAGATCCTCATGGTACTCATATGAACAGTCACAATCAAAGCGTGGCTGAGGTACATCATTTTTAGATGACGACTCTATAACGAATATTATGGATTAAGAATACTGATCAGCGATACGGATTTGATATTTTGGAACATCATGATGTCTTGCCGGCATCATTGAAAACTGTTGACCGCTTCTCTCTTGCAGGAAACAAGCCATGTTTTATGTATACTTTTGTCTTTTTGAATTTGGTGCTAATACTGTTATATGGAAATGGAATAGGTCTTTGGATTATGGACGCGGATATTCTCTAATGGACGACGGCTGGATTATGAATGACGGACTAGACGCTTGTAATCATGATGGGTCATGAAATAAAATATAAAGTCTGGCGTTTTTCAAATTACAGTTATACTATCGCACTGTCCTGCCACCACCGGCAGAGTTCACAAATGTTGTAAGCTGGAATGAAAATGCATATAGTAAAAACTATATATATCATCAGAAATCCGTTGTTGTTGTCATCCGTTATAAGTCTTCGAGAAATCTCGTAGCCGAGCTGGAATCTATATATCTGGAACGAGTTTTGTAGACACCATCTCCGGAGTCAACAGACGACCTTCCGTTATAATATCTAAGATCGCGCACAAGCCCTTGTCGTCTTGAAGACCGAAAATTCTATAACGGCGAGCTTGCCAGGATAGAATTTTTTTCCGGATACAACGAGAACATTGGTGAACAACAGGATCTAAAAATTTCCACGTCTCCATTTTCCAGCTTCTTCGCTGTACCGGTGGTGGTAGCCTCGCTTCCTTTAGCGAGGACCTGTCCACGAGCTGCTGACAGTTTCCGACGACCCATCACGACGATTGATCACGTTGCCCTCCGTTTCTTTCTTCTTCCTTCTTCTGTGGTCGGTGCGGTGAGCCCATGGTCCTTCGTTGTCTTATTGTAATTTTTGTTGTAGTACTCAAGAAAAGTTGCCTTCTTCCATCTCCTATGGTGTCACGCTGACGTCGACGCCACGGTTGTTTGCAGCCATATCTCCCCTCTTGTGGCTTCTTCCGCCAGTTCTTCACGTCAGCTCACGTGGACGGGCACGAACACAGCAATGATCGTCAGAACTCTTGCAAAGTGTCTTAACGTTTGTCGTATGGGTGTCGCACGGTGGAGCGGTTCCTCATTTATCAACGAGCGGCGATCCAGCCCAGCATTTGTGATTAAGCCGGTTCTTTCTTCATCCTGTACATCAGGGCTGGCACATGACTATTTTTCTTGGTGTCACACCTCCCGCTCTCCTCCTCTTCTTGCATCGGACTCCCCTTCTATTCCTGCATTCAATGAAGTAGTCACCCGGACGGTGACCAGTGAACATGTTTGGTTCCCGTGCCTTGACCTTAATGACTTTTGCAATCCTCTTCAATTCCTCCTCGTGTGAATTCTCCTTGAACTGCCTTGTAATTCTGACTGGACGGAGTTCCAAACTGATGTCCACGACTGCATGAAAGGATATCCCACTGAGATGTGATCGACCCAAACACAGTTTCTTCATATAACAGCGACATGTTTCTCCTCTTCCTTGGTGACGTGGCAGCGTGTGCCAGAAACCTCTGAAACGAGTCCATTCCGTGGATACAGTATCTACAGGCACAGTTTGATTCGTTTCGCTTAACAGAGCCTTATAAATGGCTAGTGATTGAACATAACTGTGTTGTGATATATTTTCTGCCTGGACTTCCCTGCACTTTACAACGTATATAATGGATTAAGAATACTGATCAGCGATACGGATTTGATATTTTTGGAGCATCATGATGTCTTCCCGGCATCATTGAAAACTGTTGACCGCTTCTCTCTTGCAGGAAACAAGCCTATGTTTATGTATACTATGATTGTCTTTTTGAATTTGGTGCTAATACTGTTATATGGAATATGGAATAGGTCTTTGGATTATGGACGCGGATATTCTCTAATGGACGACGGCTGAATTGTGAATGACGGACCAGACGCTTGTAATTTCTGTCTGACGTTGACTTTCCCATTGATTCACAATAGTGCGTCTGATGAACGGTCTGTAATTTACAGAAATGGGTCATGCCCTAACGAACTCTGAGACATTGTATTCTCATAACTTTCTTGGAACGTTCTGGATTGAATCCTCAGACAGGTTGGTAACATGTATTGAAAAATCATCTTATGTGTGCCATGGTAATGCCTTATATGAACTGTTGGCATCTTTCGTACATTGTGCACGTTTTGTTTTGTTTATTATCAGTAATACTGCATGCCCAGTGAAGTTGATAAATCAATGATGAAACTGGTAGATGCATGAACTTTGTGACTGGTAAATTTAGTGATTTGCAGATTGGTAAATCTAGCCTTTGAAATTTGGATGACAATATTGTGATGTGATTTCACAATGATTTTGCATTAGGACATTTATCGCGATCAATTTCAATAATAGTGTAGCTGGTAAGCTATACACTTAACGCATTTGAGCTAAGTGGAACTATAGGGTTATCGCGTATATTGATAGGTCATTGATACACTGAGTAAATGTACGTACTAGTGATTGCAGCATGTAATGCTGGAAGGCTTTGAATTACAACACATATAAGTGAAGAGGGAAGAGGTGCCGACATACTGACAGAGCCACATGACTTCACAGTATAGTCTTCCGGTTAACCTATTCTAAAGCACATACCAAGAATCTGAAGATTCGTGATATGTGTTGTATCTCAGGTACGCTTCTATTGTACCTGTTCATGTGGCAACTTGGACCACACGGCCCCTAGCACCGGCATAAGCGGTATTAGATACAAATCTAGAGAGCTATGATGGAAATGCTCTGACAACTCGTATATTGGTAATTGGTGAGCTGTTTCGCTGTGACAACTCGTACACTGGGGATTGGTGAGCTGTATCGTCAGATGAAAATGACGGAATTTAACACAAAAGACTAGTCTGTAAGGCCCGATGTCGACCAGCATCAACTTCTCACAAATGCCAACATATATCAAAGACCAAAAGTTCTGTATAGGGGGCGGGCCTCGGGGACGAAACGTCCACCAGCAGAATATCGCCATATACAGGTAAAAATTACAACACACATAAGGGAAGTGGGAAGAGGTGCCGACATACTGACAGAGCCACATGACTTCACAGTATAGTCTAGTTGATGCCGGCTGACGAGCCCTTACAATCCCCGGTCAGGCTATAGGAGCCTGGATATTTGTGGTTAAATGTGGTTATTTGTTTTTGTATCATCCTGAAGTTTTATTATTATTGTTTGGATCCTCAGATATAAGTATAAGATGTTGGCTGACAAATTGGTTTCAATTAACACGTATTGACAACTTCCTTAAGTGCAGTACATATTAGTATTGGTATTTTAGTTCTGTTTCGGAATAAGTGTGTTTTTACTGGTGTGAGCTGGAAAGTAGAGTCTGCTACTCTCTATTCTAAAGAAGTCTCGTTTCTTGCAGATAGAGTTCAAATGCCTAACCTTGCTATTCCCAGACTCTTGAATGTTACAAGAATTATTTTCCGTTTGAATGCCACTCCTTGGCAGGCAGTGAGTAAGGTGGTGCATGTTCCTTTGCAGCCATTAGCTGACCTTGACGATATAATACTTGACGTATCAGTGAATGACATTTTGACATATATTTCTTTTACCATGGTTTTGCTGGGTACCCTTGTCGCGATTTTGTATATCTTTTGTACACGTCATAATCTGTATAGATATTGTTCTCAATTTTGTTCGCGGACCTTCATTGTAAGTCAGCCTGTTCCACACGGTGCATTGCAATGCATGACCTGCCACTGGACAGTACTCTGGAGACTGCTCCACGTGACCATGTTTGCCCATCTCTGTATCCTCCTTTGTAATGTTTTTGTTTTTGTTTTTACCTCCGTCGATCAGACGGAGGTCCAGGAGCGCAACGTGAAATCTCCCGCCAAATAATTGTCATATGGGGAACCCACGACTCATAGTATTTCCAATAGGGATCGTCATGGTTCCCGACGAAATCTTGAATCTTTTCTTTGGACACAATTGAAATAACGGGGTTCCCCATTGCAATGCATTGCAGTGGGCCTTGCTTCTGTAGTCGGGTTCCACCTCAATCTCGATCCGGTACTGTCCTCGCAAAATGGTACATCTTCAGAAAATTTATGACCTAGGCCTATCCCAAAGTTCACAAGATCATTATTGTTTAGCGTCATCAGATAAACAAGAATAGTACGATCAGACAACATGCAGGCGAAAATACTGTATAATTGATGTAATTCGTTGTTTTCCGCGTTTCAATGATTGATCTTCAATGCATAATCTAGGTCAACTAAATTTATAATGTCTGCTGCTTCAAACGAGTAGGCCTACAAGTACGTTCAGTTTTATTTTTTTAACAACAAAACTTGCATAATGTTAGCAACAAAAGTACATATCATCGGGCGTATGAACAGTAGTACTATGTATTGAATGAAGAACAGAAATGCTGCAAATGCCCTGACCTGATCATGTACATGTCACGCTAAGAACCTTGGAATAGGTCATAAATTTCCCGAAGATGTACCGTCTTGCGGCACCAGTCCATTCACACCCATTCATCTCCCCGTGGGTTCGTCCGTTTGTGTGAATCGTGTACCTGTCATTCACTTTGTAAGTTACTACAGTCTGATAAAACTGGTGTTGATAATTGTAATCTTTATTGGTAATGATCATTGACACAAAATATCTCCTCCAAGCAGCACGCAAATTGCGTGTTTTACGGTTTCCAGGGGCAACGTTTTGAAGGGGGATAACTCCGCTCAATACTTCTAGAGCACTTGTACAAAAGTTGTCTCCCTTGGTATTTTTTTCTATCTTTGTTGTCTTATCAGTTCTAATATTTTTTTTAACTTGTTCAAACGATATAAAGATGAACAATTATTCTGAAATTAATTTGAGGGATTCTCCAATCCAATCAAGATTTTGCAGAACTAGAACACTTTTCAGCCATTTCATTTAATTTTTGGGGGGTCTTTTTTTTGTCTTCGTTTTTTTGTTGTCTTTGTTTTTTTTTCATTCTGGCTTTAGTGAGTCTGTATGACAAAAAAGAGCAATAAACCTGATTCTTTTAATTTCTGTTTCGTAGAATGAAAGAAAACGCGAATTTATTTTCAAATAAAAAAGTTCATCATTCTGTGCTTTTGAAACATTCTGTCAATTTGGAACCTGCTTTGATTTTTGAGTTGTAAGTTGGTGCAGTGATCTCAATGTACATCATCATCATAATAAAGGAGTTAATTGTTCATCTTGAGCTTGACTAGTTTTGATCCATATCACCTAACGGTCTCAAAATTCTTCCTGGCAATGTATAATTACAACACATATAAGTGAAGTGGGAAGAGGTGCCGACATACTGACTGCGTCACATGACTTCACAGAATAGTCCTCTGGTTAACCTGTTCTAAAGCACATACCAAGAATCTAACGATTCGTGATATGTGTTGTATCTCAGGTACGCTTTTATTGTACCTGTTCATGTGGCAACATGGATGATATGACCACACGGCCCCTAGCACTGGCATAAGCGGTATTAGATACAAATCTAAAGAGCTATGATGGAAATGCTCTGACAACTCGTATACTGGTAATTGGTGAGCTGTTTCGCTGTGACAACTCGTGGATTGGAGATTGGTGAGCTGTATCGTCGTCTGATGTAAATGACGGCATTTAACACAAAAGACTAGTCTGTAAGGCCCGATGTCGACCCAGCATCAACTTCCCACAAATGCCAACATATATCAAAGACCAAAAAGGTCTGTACAGGGGGCGGGCCTCGGGGACGAAACGTCCACCAGCAGAATCTCGCCATATACAGGACAAAATTACAACACATATAAGGGAAGTGGGAAGAGGTGCCGACATACTGACTGCGTCACATGACTTCGCAGAATAGTCTTCTGGTTAACCTGTTCCAAAGCACATACCAAGAATCTAACGATTCGTGATATGTGTTGTATCTCAGGTACGCTTTTGTTGTACCTGTTCATGTGGCAACTTGGATGATATGACCACACGGCCCCTAGCACCGGCATAAGCGGTATTAGATACAAATCTAGAGAGCTATGATGGAAATGCTCTGACAACTCGTTTACTGGTAATTGGTGAGCTGTTTCGCTGTAACAACTCCTGGATTGGAGATTGGTGAGCTGTATCGTCGTCTGATGTAAATGACGGCATTTAACACAATATACTAGTCTGTAAGGCCCGATGTCGACCCAGCATCAACTTCCCACAAATGCCAACATATATCAAAGACCAAAAGGTCTGTACAGGGGGCGGGCCTCGGGGACGAAACGTCCACCAGCAGAATCTCGCCATATACAGGTAAAAATTACAACACATATAAGTGAAGTGGGAAGAGGTGCCGACATACTGACTGCGTCCATTGAGTCTGGAAAAAGACTTGATAGGTCTTGAAAAAGGTATGGAAAAGGTCTGGAATTTTGAAATCCCCAAGGTGTGGGAACCCTGTCATTTTCTTTCAGTTGATGATATCCACCAGCCTGGTTGTTCAAAAACAGTTATTCTAAATTTTGCTGATAAATTATATTTCCGGGGGGGGGGCGCTTTATCTTGGCATTTGGCAGTTGAATAATGGTTTGATTTTGCAGAAGCACCAAATTGATCTACCTGCGTGAGTCTGTAAACTTATTTAATAAAGCTGATAAATAATATACATATGCTTTTCTTTTCATTTATCCTAACGGTTTAGTGACATCCACATTGTGTGCTGTGATACTTGTTGATGAAGAATAATTTGCTTGTTAAGCCCTGATAATATTCTGAAAACTTATTCTGAATTGTAGCTGAAACAAAGGAGTGTCTACATTCCACATGTAGGCCTACATTATTGAGATTTTTGACTGATAGCATGGATGGAACCTTTCTCAATTTTGTTTTGTAGTTTTAAGCCCTGGACATACCACTGGGCATTTATTTGCCATACGATCACATTTCACATACTTTGTTCAGCCCCGTGATCTGGAACCAAACAGACAGTATCACTAGATGAAATAAGGAGAACATGATATACATTTCAGGTTTTACCAATGCCAAATGACTTGAACAGAAGACAATTAGACAAAAAGAAAATCAATAAATATATCAATAAATAATAAATTACATAGAAAATTTTCTTGTCTTTGCAAGGGGGACATCAGACACACTGACAACACAGACCATTCATTCAAATTTCGCCTTCCATTGGGGAGGCAGAAATATTCCTCAAACACAGTATACATATTCTCTCTTGTGATAAACATTACGCATGTAATGATGACCGGCAGAGTGATACATGTGTCAATCGGTCAGACATTTTCAAGGATGCCCAGTTTTAACTTAAAACAACCATGCCGGACTTCATTCCTTATCTCAGAATAATTGGATCTAACTTTTACAAAACCTGCAGCCCCCAATAGCTCCTGGATCTAGACCACATACATGAAGGGATCTAGTTTATCGGTGCTATGGCAAAAATATCATGTAGAATGGGATTGTGTGGATAATATCAGATTCATGAAAGTTGAAGTCCTGCAGCATGCTCCACAAATATCATCAAAGGTCATAAAACTTTCTGGTCTGCGCCAGTGTGGATCTATACTTGTTTTTTTGTTGTTTTTTTTTTTACAAAATTATCTCCCTTGACCAGGTGAGGACTTGAATGTGTCTGAAATGATTTAGCTTCTAGAAACAAAGACTTCATTTCCTGAGTAGAGGTAAAAATCGAACATATTTTGATTATTTTATTCAAATTTCAATTCCACTTCTGGTATATGTACATGTATAAAATACATACAGAATGAACTGCATACAGAATAACACAAAGAACAGGTATATGTATCTCATTACATTCTTAACCAAAGATCAATACCTGGGTGATATTACAACAATACCATGGTGTTATATATTGCTATGATTGGCTTAACTTTAGTTGCTGATATTTCTAATTTGAGCGTAATGGGCAATCATACTAAATTTATTTTCATAATTTCATTTATTTTCACAATAAGCAACATAATCGAGATTAGCAAGTGAAGTTTTACAACATAATATAATACGCATCATGGATCTCCTTCAGTTTAGTGTAGACATATATACCCTTGGATATCTGTTACCCTGATTCAGTCATAATATTGTCTGTATTATATTGATGTCGACAAGGAATATACATAATTATTTGATAGTATTATTAATTGTATGTTGTTTATGATTAGCATGAACTTTTTATTCGCTGGAATCCAGCCATTTGTTCCATATGGGCAATATTCTCATCAGCCATCACCATTCAATATGAATGTGATACATGTACAAGTCCATGGTAATTGATACATTATGGTGAAGGTGACCTGTAACACCACTATACAAAATTATTCCGAGCTCATTGAATCAGCACATGATGCTGAGACAGATCAGAACGGGATGTCGGTAAAATCAGATGTGTTTTGTAGAGGATTCTGTCAATGAGGATGCTACACTGTACACATACAAAATATGAAATGTTGATGTGCAGGGCCTATAGCATAAAATCACAAGCAAGTTGGTAAAACTAAGCACACAGGGTCTCATTTCTGTCGCTAACGTGTTGATTTGGGTGGGGGTGTCCTCTCATGGGGAGGTGTGGGTGGGAAGGGGCCTAATGTCTCAAGCAGTCTCCCAGGTTTCCCATCAATATACTCTATTCCATACCCCAATATTTCAAGCACGTGAAATCAAAGAAATATTATTTGCGGGGAATGTGGCTTCCACATCCCTAGCTGGACATGCTAGTGGGGAACCCTCAATCTCACGTTAATTACCATTGGTGAAGTTAACGTCAACAAATGCAAAATTGAGCTTGGCATCTGGCCCTATGTTATTCAGTGATGTACTATTCCCCTACTGATCCTGTTGCCTCGACGGAGGTCTTTGCGCTCATTCAGCGCTTGTTTTAATATTTTCTTCTTACGGGCTGATACAGTTAACTATATCTTCTTGATTGGATTGATGATGCAGGTATTGCCTTTCATATTGCGTGTGATAAGAAAAACGTAACATTAATTTTATAAATACACATACCGTTCGTAGAAGAGATAGAAATCAAGCTAACGCAGACCAGGGAGCAAATTACACCGTGAGTCCACTCCATACCCCACTGCGGCTTCGGCTGTGCACGCACTAACTGGTTCATAGGAGTTTTGACTGTACTAATCCGTGTCATGTACACGACTCTTGTGGGTCACTGCCTGTACTAATAGTACCCTTCAAAATGAATTATGGGTGTACGCCTTTCACGGTGATTGAGGTAATGCTTACAAAAATCTCACCTGAGAATCAATAGTAAACTCCAAGTTTGTTACAAAATGCCAACGGATAATATATCACTTAACAGACACAATCTTTTCATTAGGTAGAACCTAATATTTGTGGGAGAAAATGAGAAAACATAGTATATCATACGCGGGCTTTACATATCGGAAATTGAATTGGATTGAATTCGCATGCTCGCTCCGAGGTGGGAAATACATCTGATATGAAAGAAGCGATATTCCTCTGAGAATGCCCCTTTAATCCAAGCAATGATTGCTATCCTTACACGTTAAATACATCTCTGTTGTTTGAGTGACAGCAGAAAAATATCTTTCATGTAATAGAAGAATCTGTTATTTTAACAGGAGATTGTTTTAAAATAACAGAATAATCATGTTGAAATAACAGAATGTTTGTATCGAAATGGCAAAATTTTATGATGTTATCACTTTATTCTGGTGAACAATTTGCACACAGTGGGATACAAACGCTGTTGGTATATCATATTGCGGAATTTCACATAGTGTTAATGAGAAATTCAAGCCATTCCATAAACAAAGAAACAACCCAAGAATGGTAACCTTTACGTGAAGTGAAGCGGAGGTCTTCCGACATTAACATATCAATACTACATGCATGTGTAATTAAACCCCATTGAAATGTCATGCAATTAATGAAAATCCCATTTAAATGACCATTAATTATTACTACAATTTCTTAATGGAGAAATTCTAGCATTGAAATGCCAATCATTTATGTGGAATAAAAACTTACTACTCATTAAAAAATAAACGACCATAAATTTTGTGATAGATGTCAAAATAAGAGGGTCGGTGAAAAGAATATAGCTTTTAATGCCATTAATTTGTAACCATAATTTTAATGACAAGAAATTCTATGACAATTGCAATGACATTTTAAAGACATATCAATGGCTTGCATGATATTAACCGATTTTTAATGTTTTCGATGAATTTATCGGGAATTACACCCCATTAATATGTGTGCAAATAATGGGTTTTAATGGGATTTTAACCTAAACAATGAACATCATCTAGGGATGCCTTATGTGTTTGTCAGTTTCTTCTTTCTTCTGCTTCTTCCGCTTTCTCCACTTCTTTTTTTCCCCCAACTTTTCTTTTCCATAAAATAACATTTGAATGCTTATATGCAAATTTACCTTTTGCTCAATCTTTACTGTCGGATAACTTCCGAATGCCTCGGTCAGTCAACTTCAAATTTGTTGTGCATATTGCTCTTGTGTAGGGGAAGACACCTATTGTTTTTAAGTTTTGTCCGAAACCGGATACTTGTGGGTTTTGTTTTCTACAATTTCTGTTATATGCAAAATTTCCATCTGAACCCGTGGTAAAGTGTTTGGGTACCAAATATATATTCTCATTTGCACAGATAGCACATCAGTGATTGGTTCACACTTTATCGTCGCTACATAGCTGAAATATTGGTGAACGCGACGTTAAACCTTAATTCTCTCTCTCTCTTCCTGGTTCACAGTTATGACTGTCAAAATAGTCTGAAGTCATTTTCATCTAAAGTACATTCAGTCCCTAGTTTACAGCCAGGCCATTCAATTGTGTACAGTATTGTGATTTTAGGCCCTAGAACATGTAAACGTATATTCATTTCTCCCACAAACGAATTAAACAGTGACAGTGGCCCTGCAGATTTTAAAGCCACTGACATAGATACATTAACTCTTTCCCCCATATAAGCGGGTTTTGACGGATGTTCGCCTAACCCATGAAGACGGATTTTGACGGATGTTCGCCAAACCCATGAAGACGGATTTTGACGTGTCACTGAGTTCCCATGTTATGGGTTACTTTGCAATTTTTTCGCGTTTACTTTGAGTGAAACATTATTAAAACTATACATTTTCAGAAAGCCAAAATTTAAATAAATCTGACTAGTATACGGTTGGTTTGTTTTGTAATACGCGTAAAATGAAATCGGGAGAGGAAGAAAAATAATTGACGGAAAATGCGCGATTCAACACCAAATGAGTTTGGTATGATCTAAGATAAACGTTCGAGAAATAGTAAAATCTGCTTCCAAATTCCTGAATATTTCACGTAAGGCGAGCATAAACTACCAAAGTATCTAACCTTGATGACTAGCTCGTCAAATCTGCCCATCTGAGTTTATTATAAACATTTCCCGGGACCTGTTGATCTCCCGTTTTAAAATTTATCCGCCATTCTTTGGCCCCGCTGTGTTTCGTGGCGGTTTCGTGGACCCGTGGCCATGGCCACCACGCGCAAAAAACCGACTGCTCCAATCACGCCGGGCCTCTGAAAAGGTCGCTCAAGGTCGCTCAACCATGGGCCAATGAGTGATGCTGTTTTACTTCACCTTGTTACCAGCCTTCGTTCTCCTTCAAGGAAGTATATGGGACTTTTTCAGTTATAGCTCGTTCTATACCTGCCATCTCATGATGTAACTGCGAAATCCCGAATGTACGGAAAATAAGCTTTACAATGGTATACGATAATACAGGAATTGCAGCAGAACAACAACAACAGAACGCTGCAAAACGCAGCTAAAATGCGACAATTTCTTCGCTTTTTTCGTGATTTCCAACAGATGGAAAGCAAACACAAGACATTTTTTCGCAAGATTACTTATTTTTAGATTAAACGTTGCTGATATTGATATAAAACGTGAACAAATTACGTAGAATGGGCCTGTGGGAGACCATTGGTAAATATTTTTTCCACATGACATGGGACATAAAACGGGATATTTTACATCGCTGGAAACGTGTGAAAATTGAAATCAATCCATGGGTTAAAGTCCTACGCCATTACAAATCTGTTATGGGTCAGAGAGAGCAAATTCCCCACAAGTCTATGGGGGAAAGAGTTAATTCAAGAACATCTCAGTGCCAAATCGGGGTAGGAGATACAGTTAACAAGGTCATGTGATTGTCGTTTTTTGTGCTGATCCTACCTATATGTGGCGATACCTGTGGACAATGTTAAAATTTAATTTCCGGACAATAATTCATGAAAAACTGAATAGATTTTCAACGAGCCTGTAGCTTTAGCTGTGGAAAGCTCAATATAGAGAATATTTCTTCTCCCTGTCCCAAAAAGTTGTTTTTGACTTTTGTTCCTGTCTGGAGCTTCTCGGCCCCATACTATGTCTCCTGAACTAGGTCCCGCCCGAACCCCCTCCCCCTCCCCTTCTAATTCTCATATATTCTGGGAGACTATATGATGCTACGCTTTATTCAACCTATGCACTACCCTCGGGAGGATCCCCCACCCCTGACATCCAACTGTCCCACCCCTGACATGCAACTGTCCCACCCCTGACATCCAACTGTCACAGATGATTCTCAGCCTCATGTGATACTAACCTAACTACGGCATGAGATGCACTGTACATTGTTTATACACACACACACATGCCGAATCACCTACACTATATTCCTCCATGGTAATAACTAATAGATCGATGCCATTATTTTATTTCAGAAGTAGAACATGAAATAATCGGCGGGGGTTCCCGCAGTACCGAACCCCTGATTTTGTTCAATTTCGTGTCGCCTAAAATGAAGGACACCATTTCTTTCAATTTTGCTGTCAAATCCTTCCATTCCATAACATATGATTTACGCTGAAGCTTTTGCACGAGCTTTTGAGAAGTATAATATAAAATAACCGGCGGTAGAATCCCCGCAGTACCGAACCCATGTTAGTTTTGAATTTCGTGTCGCCTATCAAATCACTCTATTCCACATCATATAATTTACACTCAAGCTTTTGCATGAACCATTTGTGTCCGCGCATGTAACTTACTATATTGAAAATGAGTTCCTAACGTTTGGCTGCACACTGTGCATATGATCCATTTCTTCAATTGAATTGAATTCAACCTTGTGGTTCTTCAGTGTAAAAGTTGATGGCATATGCAGTTGTCATTATGGTCGTCTCATGGGCAGGGAGTTTTCTATGGCCTTCATGTCCGCATATCTACCACTACCCTCAAGGAGAGCATTTCCCAACCCCCAGGGAGCTCAGCCACACCCTCTATCTCCAAAACTAGCCCTCGCCTGACCCTCATATATTGCGTTTGAGATTATGCATCCAAAATATCTTAGCAAAAAGTTGAAATTTGTGTTTAGTCTGCAGTGTTGGTATAATTCTGCCACGTCTCAATGAATTCCAACCCAAAATGGGATTGATTTATCAGGCACAGACCTATGTTTTCGAAGTTGGTAAGTGGGTCCCCTGCCTAACGATCTCGCTTGAGATTGTTTTTCGAGTCGGTTTGTGTACAGATGGCGCCATCAGAAGGCTAAGTCAAAAGTGTTTCCAGAAAATAAGTTTTGAAAACCTAGACTGATTCTTTCCAAATTTCGTATGTGGGTACCTCGCCTCAATATCTCGTCTGGAATTGTTTTTCATGCCGATCCCCCAAAAGGTGGCGCCACCAGGTAGTGTGGTATGAGATGTCATCAAAACAGCTCCCGTAGGACTTTTGTGCCAAAATTGATTTTCTTGCTTTATCGGATTCATTTGGAGTCAAACTATGGGGAAATGATGGGGTTCAAATTTTCCGATCACTAAACCCCCGTTTGGGGGATCCGTTTCATCGTGTGACCCCTCCGGACCCATCTACCACTGGCTCCGCTAATAGTGAACCGATTTTCGCAATCTTGGATGCGATTCAAGGGGGTTTCAATGAGGTCGAGTCTATTTATAATACTTTCAAAGCGATATATACTACCTTGGATATTTATATTTGGGAGGTGGACGCTTTTCCCTCCAAGAAACACCCTCTCCGTAACGTTTCATTCCCTATCTAGCCCAATAATATACCCATTTGTCCTTTCCTGTAGCAATTTTGTTGTTTCTATTGATTATGGTTATGGGTCACTTTCCATCAACTTGGACGCCTCTTTACCTTCTCAGTCTGTGACGATCCCAAGTACATCTGATGCAGCTCTGCCATCTTGACCAATCTTTCGAGCAGGTGATAAAGAGACTGGAATGAGTCTTCAAGAGGCTCAAGGAGGCACAGTTGAAACTAAAACCTCAAACTGTATTCTTTTTCAAAGATCAACAAAATATCCAGGACAGGTAGTATGTCAAGAGTGTTCTCACACAGACCCTGGAAAATTGTCATCAGTACAAGAATGGTCTCAACCGTTAAACGCTAAACAAGTTAGGAGCTTCCTGTGATTATGCTCATATTACCGTCATTTCGTCAGCGGGTTCGTAGTAAGGGCACGACCTCTTCATAAGCTTACAGAGAAAGGTGCTAAATTCAGCTGGAATGCCGAGTGTGATGAGTCATTCAAGGAGCACAAGGAAGGCTCATTGACCCCCCGCCGCATATACTGATATACCCACTCCCAAACAGATTTTCGTTTTTAACACTGGTGCCAGTGACCAGGCAATGGGGGCCGTGTTTTCCCAGGAACAGAATGGCACAGAGCGAGTCAGCTTACACGAGCCGCGTCTTAAATAAACACGAGCGGTTATACTGTGTCACCAGAAAGAACAATTTCCTGCTGTTGTTGCACACAAGCACTTCTATCCGAATCTTTATGGACAGAACATCCTATTGAGAACTGATAATGTCGCTGTGAGTTGGATAAAAAAAAACACTGGCCAAACTGCAAGGTGGTTGGAGGTATTAGGGACATAGAGTTCAGAGGTAACACATCGGACTGAACACATTCATGATAATGCGAATGCATTGTGATGAGGACAAGTACGGCATGTCCCAAATGGCACCACTCGAATGACCGACTTAGAAGAGGTTACCCGTCAAACGGCAGATACTCAGTTTCAATCTGAGGAGATATTGCAGGGCAAGCAATGGCAGTAAGCAGATGTAATACACCCGTAACAGAGGGACCTACGCAAAGCATGGTATTACTGGGAGGTTGGACACCCAGTGAACTAATGCTGAGGCAAATAAAGGATGAAAACATTGGTCAAATCTCACTTATCTTCGAGAAAGGGAAAGACCAACACGCGTGGTCCACAAGTTCTCGTCTGTTTTCCTTCTTCAAGACCCTTTGGCGCCAAAGGTTCAGACTGAATATGATTGGAGGCATGTTACATCGATCCTGGGTTGACAGTTCTGGAAAGACGGTGTATCAGCTGATAGTGCCCCCAGCATATAGGAATGATGTGGTCATGTATTATCTTGATATCCCATCTGCTGGACACTTTGGAGATGACAAAATGCTGAGACGAATCGCGCAAGCTTTCTGCTATCAAGCGTGATAGAGAATACCGTATTCGGTGTGACAAGAGCACTGCTAGAAGAACACCTGAGAATGTAAGGCCACAAATATCTTGTTGGAGAGGCAATGGAGATGGTGGTAGTTGTAATTCTAGGCCCCCTACCGCTTACGTGCAGGGGTAGTAAGTATCTCCTGATAATAACAGATTGCTTCATCAAAGAGATGACTGCAGTCCCTTTGCCTAATCAGGAAGCATTTACGGTTGCTAAGGCATCAGTAGACAACTTTATATGCAGATTTGGAACACTATTACAGGTCCATTTAGACCAGGGGACAAAGTTGTGACCTTCTCCAAATTATCAAGACAGGAACCTCTTGCATGCGATCTCAATCAAATTGGACTGTCGAGAGATTGAACAAAACTGTGATAACTATGTTGACAATGAATTGTGGAAAGTAATAACACAAATGGGATGTGTTCCTTCCCCAGGTGATGGGATACAGGGCCTCTAGATATCCAAGCACAAATAATTATCTAAACATGATGGTATTCGGCAGACAGGTTGTTAGGCATCTTCAGGCACTCATCCAGTCACCGAGTGGGAGGACCTGGAGATGGATTTATAGCGTGGATGACGTTGCTCATCTCGTCCTCAAGCAGAAAGCGGAGTATCAGAAACGCTATTATGATATTATGTCTAAAGAGAGGACCCTCAAGGCTGGATATGCAGTTTGGCTGTATAGCCCGGTGAGGAAACGCCAGGTTTGTTATAAAAAATACATCACAGTGGAAGGGCCCTTTCGTTTTGTTAGAAGAACAGATGACCTAACATACATGGTCACCTAGGCAACAGCCAAGAGTATCATGCGGACCGCCTAGTGGAGAACAAAGGCAGCCAAATGCTTCCATGGAGCAAGCGTCAAAGAATCAGAAAATTAGAATATTGGTATTTCCACTCAGTGTTAGAGAATCGGTCATGGAAACTCGTGTGACCGTTGGACAGATTCACCAAAGCTACTTAAGCGATCGCTAAGCTGTTTCATATCGAGGTCACCTAAAGCCAACTGCTCATCACAACAATGAATAAGATCTTCAATCCTATCAGGATTGTTAACCAGTCTCTTGCTGAAGGTGACACCCTCATTGCAGATTATCCATACACTGTCCTCAGACATGACGACTGGATGATGGAGACCGTTCACAATAATCAATCTTACCTAATTAAACGTAACATTGAAAGAGTGTTGGAAAACGATGCTGGCGTACTGACAAGAAGTCTTGCTTCACAGACGAATACACTGAGTGCATATTTTTTAAAAACATCAAAAGAATCAAAAGTGATCCATGTGATTATTTGTATCCCAGTCACGCTTTTATTGTAGCTGGTCATGTGGACATCTTGAATGATATAACCACACGGTCCCTAGCACCGGCTTGAGCGGTATTAGCTAAAAATCTATCCGAGCGAGGATATAATAGCCCTATCAAGCCATCTAAAACACGCAAAAAATCATTAGCATTATAAAAATGGTATTTCAATTGCCTTTGTTACGTGAAAGAATGATCTTCAGTGATGCAGCCGTGTCTGGAAATCTAAAATGTAACTCCTGGATTATGACTTCCGGTTACTTCTTACGTGCCGTTATGTCAAGAAAGAACTGGCCCATCACAATAGAGAGGACATCAATAATCTCCCGGTATTTTAAATTCCTGGAGAAAAAAGAACTAGGCTTGTCACTTTCACAAAAATGACCGTGACCTTGACGTCAACGTCAATCGTAAACGAAAGTTGCTGATAACAACTTCCGCGCTCTTCCAAAGTGCTATAAGTGGACTCGGCTTCATCCAAAACCCCTAAAATCACACCAAAATTGTGAAAAACCGTTCACTATTAACGAAGTTAGATGTAGGGGGGTCATGTGGGGTCACGGGATGGAACGGACTAGGGGTCGGAAAATTTGAACCCCATCATTTCTCAATAGTTTGACCCCAAACAATCCGATAAAGAAAAAAAAATCTATTTTCGCAAGAAAATCCTACGGGAGTACATCTCGTACCACACTATGGGGGCCAATTTAAAATTATGTTTCCGAACAATTACTTTTAAAAACTTGAATGGATTCTTTCCAAGTTTGCTATATGGGTACCCTGCCTCAAGGTTTCGATTAGGATTGTTTATCATGTTGATCTGCTTATAGGTGGCGCCACCAGTGGGCCAAGTTAACATTTTGGTAAAACTGAACAGATTCATTTTTCTATTTCCAATGTCAAGGCATCAAGATCTCTCCTATACGTGGCGCCACCTGTGGGCCGAGGTAAAATTGCATTTCCGGACAGTAACTGTTGACGATCTAAACGGATTCTTTCCAATTTTGGTATGTGGGGGTACCTTCCCTCGTGTTATCTTTTGGAGATATTTTTGTGCTGATTCCAAGGGTGGATCCAGCCAAAATTCATCAGAGGGGGTCGGCCATCACAGCCCAACAGGCGAGGGTCCAGGGGCCGTCTAGGTCCCCGAAGTTCACAAACTACATGAATAGATGGTATGTTTAATACACATATAGATACTCTAATTACATAATCCACATTCATTTAATTTACATACGTGGAGTCCCAGGGTTCGCTGATCCCTCCTAAAAAAAAATTGTTTTGAGGTTTCATGGGGGGTCCGGACCCCAATGTCCCTCGTAGATCCGCCCTTGGATTCGCCTGGGGGCCATGTTAAAATTGTTTTTCCTATGTTTTACGTTTTTACTCTCTTCACAAATAATGAATGTTTACTTTACTTAACATACAAAAGGGATCGTATTCCATCGACTGTATCCGGTTATTCAGCTTATTCTATGCGACGAATTATACTCTGTGTGAAATAAAGTTCCTGATTGCCTTTTTGAATTTGGTGCTAATACTGTTATATGGAATAGGTCTTTGGATTATGGGCGCGGATATTCTCTAATGGACGACGGCTGAATTATGAATGACGAACCAGACGCTTGTAATTGATAACACGATCTAAAGGCTTTACATTGTTGACAGGGGCGTGAATATCCATCCAGGTTGTCATAAAATGCTTAAAGCATGTTAACCCAACGTGTCCATCAATACAGAGCTTATACACACCCATTTGAAACCAGAGCGATTCCTGCCAATATCCCTCTAAAATGGTGCACCTTGGGCCACCGCTTTTCCGTTGGCATCTCTTTCACAATTTCCAAAAGCTGATCATATTTTACCTCTGACTTTTGTATTGAGAAGAGCCATATTTGCGAATATGAGATATGGATGATCCTCCATAGAACCGCCCTCAAAGTAGGGAATACTGAGACCATTGGCTGTATAGGGGAGATTGGTGATATCAATAATATCCTGCACCTAACTCCCAGTTTGGTGTTCTGATCTGGATGGATTAGAGTTCCAATTGGAATGTGAAAGTGTGTGAAATTGAATCTGCAAATCTATGCTAAATAGTCAATATATTAAGTATCCACGAGGTGCGAATTGATGCAATTTAGATGCAATTATCAAAGTGCTAATTAGACAATATATTGTTTCTTTCTGGGGAACAAGAGCTGAGCTTCGCACATATATATATAGTCTACATTTCATGCAGATGTTTCGTGTATTTCGAAACGGAAACGCTGACATTCTCAGTATGAGCAAACTGTGAAGAATGGAATTTGCTCGCGTGAAACTTTGTCTCAATGACAGTTTAAAGAAAGAGCCTTTCAGCGTTTGACGTCATGTCACGTCACATGTTATGATGACTTTCGTTCATGGAAGATGAGCGTTATCGGCGATCTCACTGGAGTACGAACGATATTTTCGTTCACCCAAATCAGTTGGAGTTCCTCGTGTGAGTGACTCGAACATTGTCGATCATCCAGCAAGTTTTATCTTGTAGTGCAATGAATTGTCATTCAACATTTATGCATACGTTCAGCTGAATCGATGCAAGGGGCATATTGCGGTCGGTGGATTTGTCTGTGGGGAAAAAGAATATATTGAATAATTAGCATCTCGTTCTAAATAGCAAAGTATCCTAGAAAATATCTGCAAATTAGCAGCTTTGCTAATTAGATTCTAAATAGATGTGAGAGAATATAAGCCAATCGCGCAACTTAATGGTTTGAAGGCAATTGCTGCTGAGATCTCGACCTGGTCAGATAACGCGTACGGGTTAGCCCGTTGGATCATACACTTGAGCCAAACCTTAGCAGTCCCCCCACCCCCACCCCCAGCCCCACCTTCCCATCTGTCAATAGTCTGCCTGCATATTTAGAACCAATATTTCGAGGATTTTATTTTTCATCTCCTCAAATGTGTGGTCATTTGTGGCCAACTGATAACACCTTGGGTGCCCAAAAATTGCTGAAAACTCCTCTCCAGCCATCTAGGGGCCTAGGCAGCCCCTGGACCCTCGTCTAATGTGCTAGGATAGTCCGTCCCTCCGCTTGCAAAATCTTTCCGCGGTCCCTGATATATTAAATACATGCATACAGTTGTACGGTATATTTGTTTATGTCTCGTTATGCGGTCTCAACCAATGTAAATTGTGTTCATTGCCAATAAAGAAATTTGAATTTGTTCCTTAGCTATGGTACATGTACAAGCTGGAAGGGAGCATTCAAATTGACATCCCGGCACTTTGCTCTGCATGGCTGTATAGTCTGTTGGTGAAAACAATAAGTCACTCAGAACCGAATCCCGTCGGCCGAGGAAGGCACGTTCATAAAGTTAGACTGCGGTTCGCAGTTTATTATTCGAGACCAGCAATTATTTCATCAGATCATATGGATTGGAAATCTGTATTTTTTTTATGAGTAATTTGAACGGACCAATTTGAACTCCAAACTCTATATCTTTGCATATTCATATTCCAAATTTGACGCCAGGGGGCGCTGTTATGAGTCGTTGAATGACTGGTCCCGAATAACGAACCGCGGTCTAACTTTATGAACGTATGTAGGAAGGCATGATTTTCACTGGTTAATCTGTGTGACAGTATTCAGTAAGGGTGTACTAAGACTGTACACCTTGCGTACGGGAGGGAGGGGGGGGGGTGAATTAGTCCCAGTGCATGCAGTTTTCAAGCTGTACAACTTACCTTAATCTTTAAGTACATCTTGAACACCTGCCGAACTCCTTCAAGGTGCACAGAGCAACAACAACAACACAAACAAAATCCCCGGATAAAATTCATGTAGCGCCATCTGCATACTGCTTCGGTTATCTCCCTTGTCAATAACCGACCCATGACGGCGATCTATTAATGGTGAAGCAGAAACGTATCACAAAGAACGGTACACCCCAAGAAGCGGACAAACATATCGTCTCCAGACGCAGTGTTCTATAAATAGACCGAACCCAGCCAACAGACGCCACTGCTTGGGGAAATTCTCAGCTGGGTTACGTTCATTATCTTCGAAGAGGGTTTCGTCTCGCTGACACACAGAGACGAAATAACATAAAGCTAATGGTGCATTCATTTTATTTTGTTGTTCAATAGCTTGCTTGAGGTAATATAGCAGAGTTGGATTTTGTCACCGGAAATGATCAGTCAAACTGAGCTTCGTGTAGCTTGCAGTTACGAGTAACTCCCCCCGCCCCACAAACACAATACAGTGCTCCTGCAGTTCGGGGCTACAAATCCCCTGACACCGAACTTCTTTGAATACTTAGCCTCCTTTTTACCTGAAATATATGTAGCTTGAATAGTTAACAGGTAACCTAGTGACACGAAGCTCTCTTGAGTACATGTACTTGGGGGTAGCACAATCGCGCATGCGCAAGATGTATACGTTTCCAAGGTGCTCGGGTTTGACGACAAATATACACGTTTTCTCCTTACCCAATGATATGGTGCTTTTAATAGCGATGAAGCGACCATCTACAGATGTAAGAACAATCTTGACAATTCAGGGAATCCCTCGCCATTGTGCCATCCTCCAACAAGAAATCCCAGTTCCATACATTTTAGAGCAAAATTTTGGCATTAAATGACAAAAGTACACACTATTATTGTTTTGGGTCAATGAATATGTTTTGCATTGATCTCATGAAAACTATTTTGACTGCAAGAAATTACTATCAATTAAATTTGTATTAAACTGTGAGCTGCCCAAAGAGAGAATTTCCCTATTGACGAGCGTGACCTACTTCACCGACACGAATGTTCGTTTCCAAGTATCATAGCGTTTATCACGATGCATATGCAGGCATCGAGGGTGCGGGTGCAAAGACTGGCGTATTGGGGATATAGTTGAATTATGCTAAACAAGTTGGTCGATATCATAATTTAACACCGATCTGGAAATATGACTTTTTAAGTCAGTAGTATTGTCTACTGGAAAAAACTCAACCTCCCCCACAGCGCATGCTCCGTTTCGCAAGCTACATTAACATCCCTGCCACCAATAGCGGAAGTTGACCTTTACCACGTTGCTATGGCGTTTAGGGGAAACCAACCAACGCACGGTTCAGTTTGAATCCAGCCGAACAACTCCTTTAGTGTTGCACATGAGCGAACTACTTTTCATATGCTCTGTCCAGATAAACAGGGAAAATTATCTCCAGATAATTCTTTTTGATGCTTTGGTGCTAGGTACTTGAAAAGTAATCGAAATG
>JAVTVY010049982.1:0-24031 GCA_036873755.1 Hanleya hanleyi | reverse complement strand
CCCAGCACCCACCACCCACACACACCGCCATCTTGTACCCAGCACCCACCACCCACAAGCCGTCTAGACTATAAATAACGTGTAGTATGTTCCCATTTATTCACAAAATACGATTATAACGACTTCGGCTGCAGAAACTCCACCACAACGATGCCAACACGAAGCCGAGGTATCCCGCCTCAACGAACAGATTAACGGTATGAGACATGGATGAAATGAAGGCGGAGATTTCCAGACAGAACAAACAACGCCATAAAGAAGAAAAAAAATCAAGATGCAGCGTGTGTACAGATGAAGAGAGCCAGTACGCAGTATATTGAAAAAATGGGCGAGGGAGGGGAGGGGGAGGGGGGGAAGGTTGGTGGAAGAGCCAAAACATTTTTTTTTATTTTAAAAAAAAGGAAAAAAAGATTCATGGAGCCAAAAAAAATCTTTTTCATTTTCTATGTTTTTTTTACAATTAAAAAAGGGTTTGAAAAAGGGGTAACGGGGGGAGGGGGGGAGGATTGGTGGAAGAGCAAAAAAATTTTTTTTTTGGGGGGTAAGTGGGTCGAGTGAGGTATCAAATTGAAGCTTAGGTGAAGGAGCATCTGATGGACTGGGTGTAGGGTTGAATTAGGGTGATTCTGCGCATGCGCGGCGGCCGAAGGGTATGAAAATAGACGTTTTGGCATCTAGGGGAGCCCCTAGTGGACCGATGGGGTGGAGTGAGGTATCAAAGTGAAGCTTAGGTGAAGGAGCATCTAATGGACTGATTCCATACCCAGGTCACGCCCGATTCACGCAGACCGGAAGTGACGTCATACACCTGCGCACAACCGTGATGGAAAAACCCCAGAACCAAGTCAGTACATGCATTCCATACAGGCAGACGAGGTCAAAATACTCGCTTCTGATTGGCTGTCAAAGGTGACGATATGCAAATTTTTGAGGTCAAAGGTCAATGGTAGTGAATATACACACTCTATACTGGATATGACCTTGAACTGATCACGTGACCTCCCCGTGAGGGAAAAAAACCCAGAACCAAGTCAGTACATGCATCCCATAGTCCCAGGTCACGCCCGATTCACGCAGACCGGAAGTGACGTCATAGACCTGCGCACAACCGTGATGGAAAAAACCCAGAACCAAGTCAGTACATGCATTCCATACAGGCAGACGAGGTCAAAATACTCGCTTCTGATTGGCTGTCAAAGGTCAGGTAAGTCACAGTGCTCCGCAAAAGTAGTGCAATGAATACACCCCTACCCTAAAAACCGACTCCTTTATACGTTTTTCTACAATCCGCCATCTTGGTCCCAGCACCCACCACCCACACACACGCCGCCATCTTGTACCCAGCACCCACCACCCACACATTGCCGCCATCTTGGTCCCAGCACCCACCACCCACACATTGCCGCCATCTTGGTCCCAGCACCCACCACCCACACATTGCCGCCATCTTGGTCCCAGCACCCACCACCCACACATTGCCGCCATCTTGTACCCAGCACCCACCACCCACACACACGCCGCCATCTTGGTCCCAGCACCCACCACCCACACATTGCCGCCATCTTGTACCCAGCACCCACCACCCACACACACACACGCCGCCATCTTGTACCCAGCACCCACCACCCACACATTGCCGCCATCTTGTACCCAGCACCCACCACCCACACACACGCCGCCATCTTGTACCCAGCACCCACCACCCACACATTGCCGCCATCTTGTACCCAGCACCCACCACCCACACACACGCCGCCATCTTGTACCCAGCACCCACCACCCACACATTGCCGCCATCTTGTACCCAGCACCCACCACCCACACATTGCCGCCATCTTGTACCCAGCACCCACCACCCACACATTGCCGCCATCTTGTACCCAGCACCCACCACCCACACATTGCCGCCATCTTGTACCCAGCACCCACCACCCACACATTGCCGCCATCTTGTACCCAGCACCCACCACCCACACACACACACGCATGCGCACACCGCCCCAATACCGCCCCAATTTTTTTCTGCGCATGCGCAGTGAGGCGCTAAGACATCAATTTAGCTTTTGTACACTACTCACGAAACTCATGATAATAATCTAGCACAATCAAAATATTGACTACTCCTGCCTATAGCTACCCGTAAAGTTGAGTACAATTGCGATGTTTGCCCAAATTGATAGCTCGGCATGTATACAAGGCTCCATTTGGGCAATTTTAAGTAGGCATCGTCCCCTTTTACCTCATAAATACATGTATGCCGAATTTGAAACTCCGTATAAAGATATCACATCGGGTATATCAAATTAAAACTAGATGTTAAATCCTACTACTCACTCGCTCACTCACTCACTTAAATTGAAACTAATGATATACTAATCTGAATTTCATATCATGAGATTATCTAATGTTAGATCACATGTCCACGTATGTTCGGTAAACTAGCGTCAAGTTCACAGGGTATGAAGCCATGCTTATGCAGGGTTAAGTTTACAATTGAGTCATAATGTTGTGCAAATAATATGGGCCGATGACTATCACAGCAAGATATTTAGACAGAATCTGAAACAGAGAGACTGTCAGGAAGGGTATACATTACAGATGCTTGGACGTGGTGGGGGGCTGGGGTTAGCAGGTATATACGATGACATTCTCAGACGACGATCAGTTGTTCATCCCATACCTCATTGTCACAACAAGGTAATTGATAGCTCCTAATCAGAATCTGAACACTGATAAAAGAGCCATCTGAACCGCCTCACATATGGGTTAACTGGGCTTCCTGAAAGACCAAATCCACTTTGCTGCAAGCTGTTGATTGTTGGCCAACAGGGATTATTTTTCATATATTCATTATGTAAAAGCTTATGTAGAAATATATGGTTCCAAAAATGCTCTCTCGCATTTTAAGTGAGTGAGTGAGTGAGTAGGATTTAACGTCGTTTTCAGCATTGTTTCAGTCATATCACGACGGTGCCTATACATGTGCCTGAACACGAGAGTGTCCACAGTTCCTACTTGATGAACAATGTATCTTATTGAATCCGGTGAACATGTTGTGCTTTATTCTGTTTTATTTTCTCCTGTACACATTAACCCATCAACGGGTAGAAAAGTACAATTAAAGGTTCTATTCTATTCTATTCTATTCTATTATTCTGGACACTGATCAGCCCAGTCAGTACAGCACCCGGTCACCGCATTTTAAGGGGTTGTATAGATGTACATATATGATTTTGGAATTAGCTGTTTACAATTTATATTGCTTATACATAGCTGTCAGCAGCTGCTGTATCAAAATCATCTTCATCGCCATGTTTGCATCATATCGGGTATCGTGCCAATCATCGAATCCTGGTGATGATGGTAACGCTGACGATAAGGAAACATCAGAGGATATGCTTAGAACCCTGTTGTCCTGTTTATAGCGTGGGTCTCATCTTTCCAGCTTTTTTGAACTGGGCCTTCTTCGAATCCACCATTTACGGTTGTGATGTTTGGGCTATCTGCAGATATAGGCCACAGATCCAACATTTATGATTCCGCGTTCGCACACACATACAAAAAAAACAGCGTAAATAATCCAAAGACCTTTGAAGATGAACACTTAATACCTCTTCAAAACTGGCACGAAATGAAAATTTAAGGAACAAGATTGTTTCTTTTGAGACTTGTCTCCTCATATTTCAGACAGGTCTTCGCCAACAAAATCGTGATTTTGTTTTTTCATGCAAAACTATGGTGGGAATCTGCAATATCAGTCACATAATAGATTATTCATCAAGTTTACTGTTGTGTGATTCTCGTTTGATCAAATATATTTGATGACCGTTACGGGTTTTCTTAATCCAGTGACGCCGATATTCAAGGGACGAGATAGTTATGAAGCCGTGGAATCAGAAGGAGATTACAAGATATCGGTTCAGTTTTATTCGTTCCCAGTATTTGATGAGGTCCGCTGGAATCTACACGAAGACTGTGGACATATTGAGAACATATACGATGTGGAACCGGAACGTTTCAGTCTGAATATTAAATCGGAGAGAATTGTCATTCCGGGCAATGTTACCACTCTGTTCATCCCTCCATCCGATGTAGACTCAACTAGAAACTGCACTGTCACTGTTGTCGTCATCAATCAGAAGGGGTCGGATAATACTTCTTTCGTTGTCATCTGGCCCAGAACAGGTAACCTTTCAGCAAATTATCGATTTGATTCCAGACGCACTCTATATGTAAAGCATATATTCGTGAGAATGTGTGGAATCCTCCCGTTCCTAAATGACAAGAATTCACAAAACCAAAACACTAAACACTCGAGGTTGCCAAGAATCCTTTCTTCATGATTAACTCTTAGTCTTCCGATGTCCCGATGTACAAACGCACAAGCAAGCATAAAATAAACTGTCGGTGTAACACCCTCTGACTACATTGGGCTGTGAATGTGGCTCGCATGCGCATTTAATATATCGGTTTTAATTAACACAGGAAGCGTGTCTCCCTATCACGCAATTAGAAAAAGGAGGAAGTTAGCTACTCAACTATTTGATAAGAGCATACATTTAAACGCCCAATTTAACCGTGATATCCTGAACCCATCCTGTTCAGTTCTTTAACGTATGATGTTGATTGGCCAAGCGCAAAGTATTTGTGTGTCTCGTGTTAAACTCTAATGCAATCAGAAGGTATATCTGACAGTATACAATCTAATGCCATGGGAATGGCTGTATATGTGTAAATTCAATACATTCTATATCAGCCAAAAGAAATATGCGCAGTAGTAGGGTAAGCGTGAATTGAACAAATAGCGCCTCACTGCGCATGCGCAGAACTTGGTGTGACGTCATAAGTGTGGATGTGCGCATGCGTGAGTTGGTCGGTTGGGGGCGTGGCCTATGAGTGCACTTGCACTGGGTTTTTCCAAAATTCACCTCATTTGCATATTTTCAAAATGGCGGCTTGTTTGTGACCGCCATTTTGAAAATATGCAAATGAGGTCATGTGCACTCATTGACACCGGTGTCAATGAGTGCATATCATTTGCATATTTTCAAAATGGCGGCTTGTTTTTGTATGTTAGGGGTGGTCGGTTTCAAAATGGTGGACAATTGCACTTGTCTCACCTCCTCATTTGCATATTTTCAAAATGGCGGCTTGTTTTTGTATGTTAGGGGTGGTCGGTTTCAAAATGGTGGACAATTGCACTTGTCTCACCTCCTCATTTGCATATTTTCAAAATGGCGGCTTGTAGTTGTGTGTTAGGGGTGGTCGGTTTCAAAATGGCGGCCTGTTGTTATCTGAAAATATGCAAATGAGGTCTCTGGGTTTTCCCCGGCGCTCATTTGCATATTTTCAAAATGGCGGCTTGTTTGTGTGTGTTGTGGGTGGTGTGTTTCAAAATGGCGGCCTGTTGTTATCTGAAAATATGCAAATGAGGTCTCTGGGTTTTTCCCGGCGCTCATTTGCATATTTTCAAAATGGCGGCTTGTTTGTGTGTGTTGTGGGTGGTGTGTTTCAAAATGGCGGCCTGTTTGTTACTGAAAATATGCAAATGAGGTCAATTGGATATAAGAGGAGTCGATTTTTAGGGAAAGGGGTGTATTCAATCTGACTTACCTGACCTGACCTGCCTGCCTGCCTCCCTGCCTGCCTGCCTCCTTGCCTATCCGCTTGTATGGAATGCATGTACTGACTTGGTTCTGGGTTTTTTCCATCACGGTTGTGCGCAGGTGTATGACGTCACTTCCGGTCTGCGTGAATCGGGCGTGACCTGGGACTATGGGATGCATGTACTGACTTGGTTCTGGGTATTTGTCATCACGGGGAGGTCACGTGATCAGTTCAAGGTCATATCCATTTTTTTTCCATCACGGTTGTGCGCAGGTGTATGACGTCACTTCCGGTCTGCGTGAATCGGGCGTGACCTGGGACTATGGGATGCATGTACTCACTTGGTTCTGGGTATTTGTCATCACGGGGAGGTCATGTGATCAGTTCAAGGTCATATCCATTTTTTATCGATATGTTAACCCCACACCCAGTCTATCTTATGCTGCTTCACGTCACCTTCAATTTGATACCTTACTCGATCCGATTGGGCCATTAGGGACGCCTCTAACCCCAAAAAGGCTATTTTCACACCTTTCGGCCGCCGCGCATGCGCACAAGGCCGATAGTTCAACCCCACACCCATCCCATTAGATGCTCCGTCACTTTACCTTCAATTTGATACCTCACTCGACCCCATTGGTCCATTTTAAAAATTTTTTTTTTTTGGCTATCTCCTACCTCCAAAAACGTCTATTTTCATACCTTTCGTTACCGCGCATGCGCAAAATGCCCATAGTTCAACACCATACCCAACCCATTACATGCCCCTTCACCTCACCTTCAATTTGATACCTCATTATTAAAGAAAAAATTGGGGCTATTCCATCCCCCTTGCTTACTCCCTTGTCCCCCCCTTCAATTCCCCCCTCCCCTTTCTTAATTTCAATTTTTAATTGTTAAAAAAACATATAAAATGAAAAAGATTTTTTTTGGCTCCATGAATCTTTTTTTCCTTTTTTATTCAATGATAAAAAAAAATTGTTTTGGCTATTCCATTTCCCTCCCCCCCTCCCATGTCCCCCCACCTCAATGTTTCCCCTTTTTTTCAATCATTTGAAAAAAATAGTAAAAAAAATGTTTTCTTTGATTTTTTTGGGGGAAAAGGATGATGGGAGCTGGTGTTATTTTGGTGTGCTTAAGAAAAGAAGTTTCCACTTCCGGAAAGATGGGTTGGCCCTGAAAAGGGCCTTTGATAGTGTCACACGAGACACTTAGGCGCGGTATATTCTCTTCACGCCCCCCACATGTTTTCTACATATGGGGCACTTTATCTTGAGATGCAACTCGCCGGCGTCAATGCATCGGCACATGGCTCCTTCACACGTCAGTTGGACCCATCAATCCTTGCACACACACAGATGTCCACAGGGTAGTACCGCGTATAAGCTTTCCTGGTCCGTGCAGATACTACATTGTTTTGTTTTTTCTTCACTAAGTCGTAGTATGTTTTGTCTGGCAATCTCCTCTTCCATTCCATTCATCGTCGTCTCCATTGCTTCCATCGCTCCCCTCATGTCGATAATTTGTTCGTTGAGGCGTAATATCTCGTCTGTGTGTCGGCATCGTTGTGGTACTCTTTCTTCAGCCGAAGTCGTTATACTTTGAGTTTCTGCAGGCGAGGTGGTTGTTGTAGTTGTTGGAGGTCTACTAGTTAACCATCCGCTGTCTTCTTCCCCATCACGGGTGTCGTCCTCGTTATCTTCTTCTTGTACGACCTCCATTCTGTTGTTGTCTTGTTCACTTCGCATTCTTCTTCTATCCTCTTCTGTTCGCACATCACGGCGGAGTTGTTCCGCGAGTTCTTCTGTACTTCTTATTAACACCGCTTCATCTTCAATAACTCTTTCAAAACTGGTGACAATGGTGATTCCGCCATCTTCTTCTCGGCTAACTATCTCTCTATGTTCTTCTGTAGCCGCACCATTTCTTGGGTCTCTAGGATGATGGGTAAACAAGGCTCGTCTTCTTAAACTCATGATTTGTAGTTGTCAATAAAAATGTGAACATACTCCACGTTCTTTTATAGTGGGCTGTGTGTGTGTGGGTTTCAAAATGGCGGCTTGTAGTTGTGTGTTATGGGTGGTCGGTTTCAAAATGGTGGACAATTGCACCTGCCTCACCCAGCCCTCATTTGCATATTTTCAAAATGGCGGCCTGTTGGTAGCAGGTGCGTTTCAAAATGGCGGACGGTGTGAGTCAGTGCAAAATCGGACGGCGTCAGTCAAGTGCAAGATAGACTGGTCCACTGAGCTGTGTGTTACCATGGCCCAAGCATTAAAAATTACCTATTATTTTTCGATAAATCCCTTATAATTTTTCAGGGAACTATGATAAGACTGTAACCCAGTCTACACATAATTTTTTTAGCCAAGAAAATCAATTTTATTTCCAATGTACCTGGTGTTTTAACATGGATAAATAGATGGTAGTGTGGCGAAAATTTAAATTATTACCTACTCAGTACATATTATGGTTAATTTTAAAATTAGTTCGATTTGCAGAATGTAAACAAACACCCACATTCTGAAGCCTCACTAACACAGCCCGCTTTGTTTATTTTTGGTGTTTTATCGTCTGCCGGTAATTTTGACATCGTTTTGGCAAGACATTTCAAGACCCCCCCCCCCCCTACGGACATTTTTCGTAAGTTTAACCCATTTATAAATTTTCTACGGAAAATTCCTGTAGGAAATAGGAAGTACATATATACATTGTCCTGACGTAAGAAGTTTGTACGTTTCATATTTACGGGAAAATTATTGGTCATATTTGTTCAGCCGAGTGTTAGTTTGTCGTGATAGACAATCGATAATTAATCATATTTAGAGATATATTTCTCAAGACAACCTTGCATCCAATGAAAATATAAGTGTTAAGGCTTACCTTGCTAGCCAGATTGCTGCCTAAGAGGTGTTATTTTTCAATAAAGCGGCATCTGTTCCCGCCGATGCGATGTAAAGCCAACAAAGTTATCGCTGATCATAAAGGCTGCGTTCATCTCACCAGAACTGTATACACTTCGAAATCTGTGAAAGAATATCAATTTTCACGTTTCCTGTCTGATATCACACAAATTGATGCGTCCGCTCGAACACAGCACACTCCCTCGATTACAGTCTTCGTGTGACATGCAGGCGATGCATGATGCAGATCACATTATTCATCTCAGCGGACACCGAAAGGAACAAAGTTCCGTTATAAACTGCGACAGAGAATGTTCCCCAGCTCAGAAAACAACACAATGATCAGTGAAATCGTCCTCCGTATGCAGGACGCTAACAAAACGCTAACAAAATGGTTGCTCAAGACCAAAAATTTGCCCGGATAATATCGTCGTTCAAACCACAGCGCCATCTATACGCTTTGGTGCAAGGGAGACAACTCGGACTAGACCAATTCCCAAGCGAAGATCATGTCCGCTATATTTGGCCTGTATGGGTATAGGGGTGATCGGTTTTTTTTTATGGCTTTTACTATGAGCTATGAGGTTGATCATGTAGAATACGATGGAAAAAAATTTGAAAGTACCGCGTAGGCTTGTATATAGATCCATATAGACCCATATACACTCATATACTGGGATATTAGTATGTATCAATCCATACGGGTGGACATGTTGGAGCACTAGTGGCCCGATGGGGTAGAGTGAGGTCTTATTTTAAAGCTCTCGAGGAAATAAATAAATAAATAAATGAATAAATAAATAATAAAAAAATCAAAAAAATCGGCGAGTAGTAGACGAAGGGAAAATTGGCAAGTACTGACCATGCCCCAGACTACTTCATATAAATATCACGGCCTTAAGGCCTATGTAAGATGTAATCTACTTCACAGTTTAGTAGTATAAAAAGCGCAAGTCCTATTGACCTTAACCCTTCCAAAGAAATAAAATCGGCTCTATTTTACAGGAGTATATACGCAGGTGACGTGGGTTGTCACGTCACTTCCGGGTTTTCACTTTCGAACCCAGAAGAGTTCCAATTTTTTCCCTTAGACGTCCGTATGTTCATCCTCCAAACCCACAAGAGTTCCAATGTTCAACCGTCGGGGTGTTTTCCCGCCCCAGCGCCCCGCAGCGCGCGCGTCATCCCGCGTCATCCCCGGCAGTGCGCGCGCGCGCGGACGCGGGTCAAAAGGTCAAAGGGTCACCTCCAGGTCAGACGGTCCAATGTCCAATGAGACAATGTTGCGGTATCGCTATAGTCAGAGCTTGAGCACAAAAAGGGGATTCTAGATGAACCTGGGAAAGATGGGCAGTTCCATTTGGACCAATCAGCGGTCGAGAAAAAGAGCCAATCAGCGGTCGAGAAAAAGAACCAATCAGCGGTCGAACAATCAGCCAATCGAATTGGGGTACTCACGGTGTGCTTTCGCTGACGTCCGCGCCTACATCTGGGTTCTTGTACACCCGGGTAATGTTTTTCTGGACATGGATGGGTTACCTTTGGCTCCATTCTGGGCCACTGATTGGCTAATACGGTGTTCAAAGCCACTTTCATGCATTATGCTCATAGAACTTATAGTCATAATCTATACGTGTTGGACGAGTCTCTTCACTCACCGTATACACGTACCTCAATGAAATGCCCGCTCCAAACCTAGACCAAAGACACGTACTTGGTCTGTAGGCTGATTTCATTGGCTCTCTATTTTTTACTATAGTGCTCTTGCCTTCTAACCTTGATGGGTTACATTTTGACCCCATCCTACACCACTGATTTCAGTTTGACTGAATCTCCACATTGGGCATTGATGCATTAGGAATAAAACACACAAGACAGGGGTTTTTGGTGAGATCTCATTTTTTTTTTTTTTTTTTATTCAGTGAACAACGTGAGAACAACCACGTGAAAACTCAAGCCCAGAACAAGGGGCTTGTCATTAACTGAAGCCCAGAACAAGGGGCTTGTCATTAACTGAAGCCCAGAACAAGGGGCTTGTCATTAACTGAAGCCCAGAACAAGGGGCTTGTCATTAACTGAAGCCCAGAACAAGGGGCTTGTCATTAACCGAAGCCCAGAACAGCGGGCGTATGTACATTGAAATAATTCAAGCCCAGAACGGGGCTTGTACATTGAAATGATGGGCGGCCCAGTCATAGACGAGTACATCGCGGTCCTCGGCCTGGGGGTACTCGTCAAACATCTGTACGATGGTAGATAAGGGTCTTCCCCGGCATCGATGGTACAGGTAAAACAAGCAATATTGTCCGCACACGCCACTGGTCAGGCTTTGCAACGTTTGACTGTTCCAACACCACGTCTCTGTGCCTTGATCCATGAAGTCTGTTAAATCGGGATGGAGGGGTGGCAGACCGTACGGGTCAAAGTATTCGCCCTGCTGTTCTGTCAAGTACACGGCCACCCAGTGTTCACCGGGTCGATCCATCGGGTCCGTGTTGAGAACGTAAGCAGCCGGATACATACGGTCTAATGGAAACACATCTCGGGCGAACACCCCTTGAAAGACCCTACGTGTCTCTGGGTCATTCTCCAGCACGGTGGTTATCTGGTCTGTATCCATGTTAGGTGGAGAAGTCACACAGGACGTTGCGCGCCTTGTCCACTTGAATGATGTTGTCAAACTCGGCGTAGCAGATCACATTGACGGTGGTCGCCAGGGCTCGTGCAAAGTGGATTTCCAACCGTAAGTTGCCTTGCTTGGCCAGGGCCAGCTGATGGTCGTTCTCTAAGGTGGGGGTCAGATCGAAACAGAACAACGTGTATCCGTTCGCGTAGTCCTCCCGACTGATCATATTCCCTTCGTCCTGGTTGATTTGACCGGTGGCTGTAAACAGGCTCTGATAGGCTCGAATGAAATTCCTCCGCCCAAAGTTCGGGGTTAAGGCCGTGGCTGGCACCTGTTGTCCATCCACATGCAGGGCCACAAAATTGATGCCGAAATGTTGAAAGTCAAACGGATTCTCTGGGTAGGCTCCGCTGAAACTGGTATTTTCCACACAGGCCAGGATCAATCGCTTGGGTAGTTCCCCCAGGAACAGGTTTTCTTTGTTGGCGCCCATATTTCCAGCAGGCACAGAGAACACTTTGGTTTGTACACGTCGGATAGGGTACTGGGCTGGTTTTGTTTCCAAGGCTTTCATGTGCCCCAATTGAACGGCTGGATTCGGTTTCACTTTTCGGACATACAGGACTGCGTCTTGGATGACAATCTTATAGTCCGCTGCATGCCCCTCTACGTTAGTGGCCATTAAGGCGAAGGTCGGAGGTGCCCGTATCAGTCGGATTTTGATGGGATCTTGTTCAAGAGGTACCGGTCTTGCATGAACATGTCTGCATGCAGTCGACCCATCATATCCACCGAGGCACTGTTCGCAGTGAAAGCCTTCCGTTTGTTATATCCCCCATTGTCCGCCGTGTCCATGTGCTCGGCCGTGTCCTTGTAGAATAAAGCGGTTGTCAGCTGAGATTTTTTAGCCTCTCGGCCATACGACAACAGTGTCTCGATGTAGGCTCGATAGGGGTACGTGTTGGTGGAGTCACTGATGAGTTTGTCGCTGAGAAAAATATCCACCTGCTGAAACATCGAGTGCAGCCAGAGATTCGTCGGGCCCACCGTTGCTTGGTCAGCGATTCTGGTGCCAGCTCCATTGACCACCTTGGCTTTCACATACAAGTAGGTATGGGCTAAATCCACATAGGCCGTATCCGCATTGCTGATGGTGAACTCGATGGGTCCGGTTTCGTTGATGCTGGAGAGCGGGAGATGCTCCACCCATAATCCTTGTTCGACACTGGTTTGTGTGGGCGGCACGGTCCACAAATCAAATTCACTGTTGGTGGAGGGGCAGGACTCGGCGTGGATTAAGGCCATGTTTTAAGAAAAGATATCCCGGGTCTTCTTCGATGTGCGTCGTCGCTGGATCGGTCGTCGACTGGTGCGTGGTCTCCGTGGGGCAGCTCTTTTATTCCCTACGGTGCGTTGTGCTTTGGCCACCAAGACGCCTCCCGCTTCTTTGGCCCGCCGTTTCAAGGATTCTTTGGGTGCCGTACCCCCAAGACATCACCGGCCACTTGCAGTCCACTGCGTACCGCTTGTTTGCCGATTGCTTTCACCCCACGCGTCACCAAGGGCAGGAACGTTTTCACAATGCTGCCGAGTATGTTCCCCAGTCCATGTCCTCGTTGCATGCGTGCACCGCTAAAGACCGGAAAGCCACCCCCGGCCTGTTGGGCATAATAGTCGGCATAGCTGCGTGCATCGCACTCGTAAGGTACTTTCATTATGCAAAGTGGGGAGCACGTGCTTGTCGAAAATGAAGTGTCAGCACCACTTTTCCTCGTTCGAATGCCACCGCTCGTCCCGTGTCATCTCTTATATCCACCGTGATCGTGTTGATGTCGGTATGTCGTACGGGTAGGTACATGATATGGTTGAAACTGTGGGTGACTTGATCGCCATACGTCTTTTTAATGGGGACCACCCGTAACAGAGGTGTGTTGATATCGCCCACGATGTGGTTGACCACCACGTCCGAGTAGACGTAGAGTCCGTACATACCCGACTTCATATCCATCGGCATCTCGCCATGGTGTTGGGTGGGACCAGCGAACGTCTGTAGATCGAAACCCAGCATTTGCTGTAGTGTAGGACTGAGTTTCACATTCACGGTATCGGTGACGGTAAGCTGTGCCTTGTCGTTGTGTACGTTGACATCGAAGAACACGTTTTTCTTGAAGCGCAAGGCTATCAGGCGTGTTGCACTATCCGTCACCCCCCGTAGCGCCTTATCATGCATCAGTCTTGACAGCCCACCGATGAACTCCTTGGGAGTATCGTATTGGCCTTCGGGCAGGGTGAGTCGGGTGTTTTTGCCTTCGTAGGTGACCTCGTACCACACTTCATTGGCTCGCACGTTGTACCACGAGTAAGGGTATTGGATATCCACGAGGGCACATTCCCAGCGTCCAGGTAAATGTAACGGTTGTGGTAACTGGGTGACGTACTTGGCCACGGTGTTGTCAGGAAACACATCCAGCGAACTGTTACTGGGTAGGGTCAGGTAAAACATGGCGACTGAGCTGTCCTGCTGCTGCTGTTGGTTTTAATAGGTCTTCCAGGCCTTGGGCGGTTGTGTGCGGCGTCGTGTTCGTCGCGGTGACTTGCTACGTGTCACGGCTCTGGAGATGTGGGGTGTCTTGATCAAGGGTGTTTTTTATAGGCGCGAAAAGAAGGTGCCCGTTGTGGTGGTGTTTTGGGGGTGACTCCGGTTCCCATTCGGATTCCCAAGAAGGTAGTGGGCCACTCGGCGATTGCTGGGTTTGCTGCATAAAGGCCCAGCGGTGGGGGTTCCCCACCAATTCCTGTGGTACATGCATGTCTTTCAAGCCTTGAGCGAAGACCTCCCATCCTCGAGGATCCGTGTGCGATCTGCGTTGACGCATCAGATCATTCACTAAATCCGTCATGTGGGTGCCGGGGACCACCTGATTCTGTACCAGGAGTTCGCCTTTATCATTCCAAGTCATGTTAGGATTCTGTTTCATCCGTTGTAATACCAGGCCAGCTTGTTTCTTGAACGAGGCAGGTACACTCTTCAGCACTTCGTCTTCCACCCACTGTGGGGCTGTGGAGGCTACCTGACCCGGCTGTTGGAGCGGTGCTGAGGTCAGCGGTCTGTCACGTGGTGGTGGTGGTGGTGGTGGTGGTGGTGCTGTTGCTGGGGTAGACAGGGTTTTGTATTGGTCCATGAACGTCATGTACCGTTGAAGCGTCTCATTGTACCGTTGTACTTTCTCACTGTCGCTTAACCCCGGTCTCTGTAAGATCTGTTGCATCTCTCCATCGAGGCTGTTTATGGTCTTCACCGTAGGTGGGACAGGGTAGGGTGATTGGAGGTTTTGCAGGAACCGTGGTTCGACGAGGACCATTTTTTTCGTGTGGTTCATTGTCGGCCGAAGAGTCCACCCAATACTGGACCCAACACGGAAGCGGCCAACGGTGCTAAGATGGCCCCGAGAAAGCCGCCTTTCTGTAACACCTTTTTCTTTTGTGTTTGAGGGACCCGCTTGTGGACTAGGGTTCGGAGACCTGTCTTATGCTTGGCCAACTTGGTCTTCTGAGCCGGAGTCAGTGGTACGTTGCCTTTTAACAGGTTGTACCCGATCTCGCACAGACAGCGTACAAGGTCAGGGTCCGCACCGCGTACAATGGTTCGGACTAACTCGGGTGGGGCCGTCTTCAATACACGGAGCGTGGGAGCGTGCTTCCGTACTCGCGCAGACATCCTGTACAACTAATGCTAGAACCCACAACGCTGCCCTTTTTATCCACCTCACAGACAAAGTCAACCCTGCTGTGGTATTCATTCTTTTTATTATTCCCCATCATCAAACACACAGACCCCAGCTGGAGGCGCCACTGTGGATGTGTTTACATTATTTTTGCATGTACACGTGGTGGGTCTCTCCGGGAAAGATGTCGGTCCGTAGTCGAAGGTGGTCGGGGGTGGCTTGCTTGAGGTCGAAGAGCATATACCCGTGCTGAGGGGTTGTGGCATCTTTGAAGGCTTCCAACGCAAACGGTGTGCGGCCGGGAAACATCTGTCTCGCCAGGTGCAGCAGTTGAGTGGTATCTCTCGGGTTTTTGAAGACCACCAGGTAGTGGGCATTTAAGCTGATATTCCGATGTTCTTTGTTTTTACTGAACAGATTCTGCACAATGTAGATGATGCTGAGCCGTCGATGATGGCTGCCTTTGGTAAAGAGTTGGGTGACCCGTGCATCCGTCTCCGCCATGAGATCATCCAGAACCACCAAGGTGTCGGGTTCCAAATCGGCCAGGTTGGGTAGGCCTTCCACGAACGTGATGTGGGGCATTGCTGCATACGCTTCCTGCCATTCTCCGTAACACCACACGACTCGGGCAATGGGTGGAGTGATCATGCTGTCGGCGTGTTGAAGGAGCTTCCTGACGAAGTGCGTTTTGCCGGAGCCCGTCGGTCCTGCGATGACGCAAGTGAAGGGATGCTGCCACCGAGGGTCCATGGTTTGAGGTGTATCCGTTGTCGTGGTAACACGCTCTTGTAAATTTCGTACGAGTGAACTGGAGTGGTGGTGGGTACAACGTCGGTCGTCGTTGTCTGTTCACGTTCAGAGATGGTGCTGGGGGTAGGTACAACGTGGGTGGTCGGTTCACTGTGAGGGATGAAATCCGGTGGGTCTTGAGACGTAGTAGGTGTACTTGGTGTAGGTGTAGAGCTCGACGTGGCCTGTACGCGGGGTGTGGTGGTGGTGGTGGTGACTGGGCTCGATACGACTGGTGCTCTCTGTAGACCCGTTTCGCTGGTGCCTGGTGTTCTCAGTTGGTTAAGTAACGTGCTGACATAGGCTACGTCGTAAAACACACCTCCGTACAACACACTCAGCAGGGTTAGCAATAGCACCCCAAAGACCACTTGCGCTTTGCGCGTTTTGCGAGACGCTGTCTTCAGAGGCAGCTGCTGTTGGTCCATAGCACTGTGGTCGGATGTGGAATGAAGGAGGACGGTAGTGGTGTCTGGTTTTATAGTCGTTTCACCTGGTTGGCCGCGACCCAGGAATTGAAGGAACTGGGCCAGCCTTGCCATTTCACGAAATGAAACAGTTTGCCACGTCGACGTTCCGTTTTCAAAATCTGCTCCACCGTGTAGTAGTCTTGCTGTGTTTTTACAACAGGCTGTAATTCCGTGTCGTAAAACGTCCCCAGCAACGTTTCCCCTTGGAGATCTTCCAGTTCATAGACTCGCCGCTGTCGGGGTAGGCGCCGTTTAATCAGGAAGTGCTCATCGCTCCAGTTGGGCAAGTAACTTTTCTCGAACTTGCCCTTGACTTTACTGATCCGTACAGGGTCCCCGACCTTGTACACCGCCTTCGTCGTTCGCTGCGATGGCCTGGGGTACAAGACACGCCGGACTTGGGCTTCATTGCGTTGGGTCACGGTAATGGGGGCTCTCTCTATATTTCGATGATAGGCTCGATTGTAACCCTTCACCAGTTTCGGGAGAACATCGATGTACCGCCTTGTATTCTTATAGGTGAAATATTTATACATGCGGCCTTTGAATGTCCTGTTGAACCTCTCCACCACGGAAGCCTTGGTCTCGTTGTACGTATGGAAGAAAAACACCTTCTGTTTCTTGAGAAAGGCTTGGAACGGTCTGTTGAGGAATTCCGTGCCTTCGTCGGTTTGCAAATACAAAGGTTTGCGCCCGGTCTTGAAGATGTCTTTGAACGCCGCTATGAGATTTGCCCCCGTTTTCGTCCGGATGGGTACCACCCACGCATACTTGGATAGGATATCGATGCACGTCAAGATATACCGATTCTCATCGTTGTGTTTGGCAAAGGCGCTCATATCCACCAAATCCGCTTGCCACTGGGCATCTATTCCTCCCACGATGACCCGGTTCCGTAGAAAATGGCGACGGACAGATCGATGTAAGGTATAGGTGTCTTGTCTTCTTAACCAATCTCGGACTTGGGCACGTTGTACCCCCTGGGGTTTGGCCGCTCGATAGAGAGCCGACAATGCACTATAGGCTGCCGGACTGTCGGGACTGTAGTATAAGTTATCCAACACCTTCTCCCAGCGTTTCATGGTGACAAAATGATGATGGACCCTGGCTCTAATGTTTATTTATAACGGGTATATCTTGGGCCGGAGTTTCTTTCTGATTTTCTTCGTGGACTTCCACAGTGGCCATGGTCAATGACCAGTCCAACTCGTCTGATGACCGCTTGATAAGCACTTCATCCACATCCACCACGGCATCTTCCAATGCAGACCATAGATCAGGGTGAAGGGTAAAATGCACTGTACCTCCATCTAGCCGAGCCAATTGAGCAAAGAAAGGGCCGCGTCGGATGTACACATCGTGACACAAGTGGATGAGGTCGCCGTCCAGTTCACCAGACAACACCCGTTTGAATTTGGTCCAGCCCTCCCGGGACAGACGAATGTGAGCCGGGCACGGTTGTGTAGGGTCCGTGTCTCCCACCACCTCCTCCATGATATCGACCTTATCCGCATACACGTGCAGGAAAACCTCGGGGGTCAAGCTGAAATACGCCAGTACTATATGCTCCGTCATGGTCAGTACGTGAATGGTACCAGATTTCACTGTCTCTCGTATTTATAGGGAGAACCCCGTGAGATCAAAGGATCAGGTGGTCATGTCATTGGGCTGACTGAGTCTAGCGGGGTAATCAATGGCATCGTCGTCGGGTTCATGTAGTTGTTCATGGGGTTCAGCCGCCGCGTCCTCCATAGCACGAGCCCATGCCAATTGGTCGGGTGATCGATCGTCCGGTGTAAACAACTGGTCCACCATAGGGACTACTTTCTCCAAGGCTGACCACACAGAGGGGCTTAGGAGGATACTGCGCGTAGGCTCTTGGTAGCGACCCACCCGTGGAAAGAGCGCAGTATGGTATACGTAGATGGCATTGTCCAGGTGGATGAGGTCTCCGTCCAACTCGGTTACGACGAAAATGACGTCGGGCAGCCCGATGCAAACTGTACGTATCTTGGGTTTTTAACCAGTCTCGAACTTCAGTTCGACTAATGCCTTGAGAATGGGCCGCTCGAGCTAGCGCTCCCACTGCGCTATATGCGGCTGGACTGTTTGGGCTGTAATACAGATCGCTTAACACCTCGTTAATCACTGTAGACTGCTTTTTCTGGCCCCGCGGCTTCATCACGGATTTTTTCTTCTTCTTCATCGTTCTGGTCCGTCATGTGTGTGTGGGTGGCTTCATCAGGTGACACTGTCATTCCAGCCTCTGCGCATTCTATACATATAGTATTTTCTCCATCCGCTTTTTTTTCATTAGGTTCATCTAGTGCGTGTTCGATAGCATGAGCCCATGCCAATTGGTGGGGTGATCGATCGTCGGGTATAAATAACTGGTCCACCAGAGGGCCTATTTTCTCCAAGGCTGACCACAGAGAGGGAGTTAGGAGGAAACTTCGAGCCGGCTCTTGGTAGCGTCCCACCCGTGGGTAGAGCGCAGTATGGTATACGTAGTTGGCCTTGTCCAGGTGGATCAGGTGTCCGTCTAACTCTCCGCTCAACACCCGTTTAAACTTAGTCCAGCCATCACGCTCTAGTGTCACCCTATCCGATAGAGTCTCAGCGTGCTCAAAGCAAATATTTCTAGCGGGTGTCCAGGAAATAGCTAGATCGTATTTCGCCAGTTTGACTTTATCTGCATACACGTATAACCGCACACTAGGTGTAAGAGGCAGGATAGCGCGTAGTGACATGCTTGGTCCAAATGTCCAACGGAGAATGACACACACTCTGTCTCATCCCTCGTATTTATAGTGTCAATACCACAGCGCCAGGGTGAATAGGGCACAGACTAGTATGAGGCCAACCAGCCGGTGCTGGTTCCGGCGTGAGCGCTCCTGGTCCATAGCGCGAGCATCAAGGATGGCTGTCATAGTCCAGTAGTGGTGAGTGATGGCACGCCTCTCCATCGAGTGCACTCTGTGGAGGACCGCTTCTGTGAACTCGTTCAGGATCTGGCGTCGTCCCTCGTTGTCGTCGCCATCTCCAAACATGGACCGGACCACTGCTCGGTAACCCGTGAATGAATTCACCACGGTGGTATACTGTAAAATGCGAGTCGCATGGGGCTGGATCTCCGCCATGGCTCTGTAGAAATGAAGGTGTGGGATCCAGAGGAACGTGTTTTATAGACCAGATGTAGCTCTACGGGTGTAGTCCGTGATACGTACTATTCTGATGGGTTAGTCCAAAAAAAGGGAGCAACAACAACAACACAGATTACAGATCAATCCTTTTATTATGCGTGAACAACATAGAAATGCATGTACTGACCTGTCTGTGGGAGGTTTCCCACAATGGCGTTCACCTTCGCGTCTTTTCGTGTACGTCCGTGTCTTTTCGTTAAAGTCCGTGTATCTTCGGTAAAGGCCGTAGGCATTGGGCAAGGAAGCTTTTTCCCGAGACCGAATCACCGCCAGACATGACTGCATCACCCCGGATGAATACATTCTTGCACTCACTCACACCACAGGTCGAGTGAGGTATCAAATTGAAGCATAGGTGAAGGAGCATTTAATGGACTGGGTGTGGGGTTGACATATCGATAAAAAAATGGATATGACCTTGAACTGATCACGTGACCTCCCCGTGATGACAAATACCCAGAACCAAGTCAGTACATGCATCCCATAGTCCCAGGTCACGCCCGATTCACGCAGACCGGAAGTGACGTCATACACCTGCGCACAACCGTGATGGAAAAAACCCAGAACCAAGTCAGTACATGCATTCCATACAAGCGGATAGGCAAGCAGGCAGGCAGGCAGGGAGGCAGGCAGGCAGGTCAGGTCAGGTAAGTCAGATTGAATACACCCCTTTCCCTAAAAATCGACTCCTCTTATATCCAATTGACCTCATTTGCATATTTTCAGTAACAAACAGGCCGCCATTTTGAAACACACCACCCACAACACACACAAACAAGCCGCCATTTTGAAAATATGCAAATGAGAGCTGGGGTGAAACAAGTGCAATTGTCCACCATTTTGAAACCGACCACCCCTAACATACAAAAACAAGCCGCCATTTTGAAAATATGCAAATGAGGAGGTGAGACAAGTGCAATTGGCCACCATTTTGAAACCGACCACCCCTAACACACAACTACAAGCCGCCATTTTGAAAATATGCAAATGAGGAGGTGAGACAAGTGCAATTGTCCACCATTTTGAAACCGACCACCCCTAACATACAAAAACAAGCCGCCATTTTGAAAATATGCAAATGAGGAGGTGAGACAAGTGCAATTGTCCACCATTTTGAAACCGACCACCCCTAACATACAAAAACAAGCCGCCATTTTGAAAATATGCAAATGATATGCACTCATTGACACCGGTGTCAATGAGTGCACATAACCTCATTTGCATATTTTCAAAATGGCGGTCACAAACAAGCCGCCATTTTGAAAATATGCAAATGAGGTGAATTTTGGAAAAACCCAGTGCAAGTGCACTCATATGCCACGCCCCCAACCGACCAACTCACGCATGCGCACATCCACACTTATGACGTCACACCAAGTTCTGCGCATGCGCAGTGAGGCGCTATTTGTTCAATTCACGCTTACCCTACTACTATGCGCGCAGATTAATTGATAAGTTGTGTATCGATTTATTAGCTTGTACGAGATACATTCCTGTGTTCATTTAATAGTCATAGAAAACATTTATTATTTAAATATGTGTTCATAGCCCGACAAGGCCCGCACAGAAGTAGACAAGGTTGAATAGGATGATCCCTATGGCAGAAGTGCAGCTGCATTCTCTATTACCCTTTATAGGTTAATCATTAAAAAGGTTCAGATTATCCATTCCCCTTCAACGAAGAATGCGTATTTGAAATGCATGGGTCGCCTTCACAAGACATGCAGTTTTCAGTTGACAGCTAGCTTATCTGGGATAGAGTTACAGCTGTCAGAAAACATAACTTATAAACCGGCTGTACAATGCGACTGACGTTAATTCGATGGCCCAAAATAAATGAGATTGAACAGAAATTTCGCAGATGGTTAACAGGCTTCTGTTTCCTAACCACGTGTGTGTGTCTGTTATTATAAAGTTTTGGGAGTAGGTCTTGAGATAGGATGATAATAAATGTGGACACATACAAGATAATGGTAATGGGCAGACTACAGATATATGGATTACAGTACACCAATGTCAATCCTGACCGATGGGTAAAAATAGACAAAATTTCTAGTGTGACTTCCTAATGCTTATAAACCTTTGATATATGCTACGATTAACGTCATTTACCTATCTATCATTTAATTCAGTGTGATTGAATTATTTGATCACATTTTGTAAATCCATTCCATCACATTATATTTTGTGATTCTGTTATTTTATTATCTATTATTTATTCTATCACATTTCTCGTTTTGAATGTTGAACATTTTCGCGAAATACTTTACTTCGATCGCTTTGCGAAATGTCGATATATATACTTACCACACTTGCCATAGTTACCATACTGATCTTCCTTCCAGGAAGTGGAAACAATTTTCTCCTAACGGTAGTGCTGGCCATCATTGCGGTCATTTTATCTTGCCTTGTCTGTGGAATGCTCTCGCCATCGAGTGATCAGAAAATGTAAGTAATATAGTTTTTGTTTTTAATGGATCATTGTGTCTATAGTAAATATTAACAGCTATTTAAATATAATAGCAATCAAATCTATATTCTATCAAACTCCTGTGTTTATATAATTATTGTATATTAAGAAGGAAGCCTAATTATGGCTTAATTCCAAAAGAGGATACTAGAGTGACGCCATGCATGGAAGCTCACAAAGCGAGCATAGAAATGCCTATCCATATGTATTGTCTGCTGTTTCGATTATGAAATATTACGCGGAACGAGTTTCTTTCGCAGCAAATTTTGCGTAATTCTAACCAATGGTAAGAACACTCAAATCTTTCAAATTGCAAATAATACATGGTCCCAGCTGTCAACCTCTGAGTATCAAATTCTTGAATGAAATATCTAGGAGATACCGTCTTCACGATGAACGATGGATTTGATATTAAGGCTACTTTTGAGCTCGTCCAACGCGTGTCAGTTTCATCCACATCTGTATTTTGTTGTCTGCCTTTTATTGCTCCAAGTTCTTGCACTATTGTAATCAACTTCGAGCTGTGTTCTTCCTTACTTTCCCCCTATTTCAACGTGGTATATCTTAGCTGTTTTACCGTTGTAAAGGCCCATTCTCACGGTGCGTTTTGTAGTAACAAATTGAACTTGTAGCATACAACTCAGTTTTGTAGTAACAAATTGAACTTGTAGCATACAACTCAGTTGCATCGTGAGAACACTCGTGCGATTATAGTCGCATGCTACAAGTCGTATGAAATAGAGCATGTCCTAATCGGATTTGGTATTTTTGGAACATCATGTTTTGCCGGCATCATTGAAAATTGTTCACCGCTTCTCTCTTGCAGGAATTGCCGATAACTTGTAGTATTATATTAATACGTTTTACAGCCTATCCAACACATTCAACTATATATTCTGTACGTTCATACGATTATAAGCGCATATCCTTTTAGAGCACCCCAAGCTACTTCTGTGCAAAATAGAGCTGAAGACATGGCTATTCTCGAGTTTAGGTCCCGCACTGCGGTGGACTAATGGTTAGAGCGTCGGCCTCGTAAGCGGTAGGTACTGGGTTCGATCCCAGGCCGGGTCATACCTAAGACTTGAAAAATGGAACTTGTTGCTCCCTCGCTTACACTCAGCATTAAGAGGATAGCACAAGGACTGGTTCGCTCGGTGTCAGTATAATGTGACTGAGTGGGGTGTCATGTCTGCCTATGGCATGATATTTCAGTGGGACAGCACTATAAAATGGCAGCATTAGATCTGCTCTGTTACAAGTAGGTACCCCTGCCTCTCCCCCCCCCTCCCTTCCCTTCCCCGTCATGATATAGTTGAAAAAATGTTGAAAGCGACGTTACACCCTATTCACTCACTCACTCGAGTTTAGGAAAGTTGTTTTACACATCTAGAAGGCTAATTCGAAACAAGACAACTGTCACTGGCAAGAAAGAAAAGTTATCCATCAAGCGTGACAAATTCTGGCCCGACCTAACCTGTGAGAAATGTAACCTTTTTCGGCAGCCGTCGGCCTCCACAACTCTATCAATACAGCTGTGAAACCCCTTCTTATAATCATGACTTCTATTGCAAGAATTTTGCATATAAATGCCTATTTTTGTGTTATTTTTATTTCCATTTTAGCTCGCTCTTGCACAGGTAAACGCCGAAACCGTACAGATCAAAAGCGACAGGATTACTTAGTAATACAGCTCAGTGTCATTCATCAGGTATAGTTTTTCTACTATCTCTCGACTTTTATTTCAAGAAACGGTTAATAATCAAATGTATATTTTGATATAAAATAAAACAGTATATTGATATATAAAATAGCGTTCCTTGCTTTTTTATGTGAATTGATATCAATTTTGGTAAACCTTGTGCCTTTATCATGTGGATGTATTTGATTACAGGCTAGTGATGGTAATTACACCGATCTGGTCCAGCGTGATGAAGCAGAGGTACATGAATATGAGGAGATACTTGACGAGACCTGTCTATGCTGTCGGCCACCTTGCTTTCGTTGACGTACATTGAGAAACCTTATTTCAAAAATCGCGCCCAACAAATAAGACTGAGGCAGTGGACAAGGCTGATTTCGATTCAGTTTATTTCAGTTCACCAACTCGGTGGACAATCGGATTATAATTGGGATAAACTTGACTCAGCTCATGATCACCTTCGCCGAAAATCACCAGAGTAGTAACGATTGTTTGTCCCCCTGGGAAACCTACTTCTAGACATTTGCGGTATA